>CAWUFW010000881.1:600000-810000 GCA_963921515.1 Calotriton arnoldi
ATGGTGTTCTGGGTTTTAAAAAAGGTAATTCCCCAGATTCCTTTACACCTGTTGTGTTATGAATAACGAGGGTTTCCAATATGTTCTCATATCCTTTCTTATTTCTTGATATGTTAATAGTTAACATTAGATTCAGTATTTGATCCCTTGAAGATTTGATCATGATATTATATTTCATTCGTATAGGTCATTCTCATGATGCTAGAAAGAAGAGTTGATTTGGTCTTGTTTATGCCTTTATATTGATTTTTTCACACTCACTCAGCCATTTTAACTATGTCTTTGGAATCTCATATATTATCAGGTATGATTGACATTTAGCCCATACTTTTAACCCACGCTGGGGACAACATGAACCTCTGTTTGGCCAAGTGATTTAACATGCTCCCCCTTTGGACCTACACGATCTCGATAAATATTGGGTTTATTGTCTTTAGGGGTTTTTATTCATTTTTGATCCCGTACATGTTTCTCCACCTGCCGGTACTATGACATCTGGGCGTTGCTGATAAACACTATTACAATATGGTTATTTGTCTTGTGTCATCTTAGAAGGATGCCCATGTATCTTACGATCTTTTGTCACGAACCAATACACAATATGTAAGAACTTTATAATTCCGTACATGCTGCATCTTTTTCCGTATTATGAAAACTGGTTGTCATTCGTTATATATAGGGCTCCCAGTTTTATGGTATTTATTTTTTTGCCATTTCCGTCTGTATTTATCCATATTTATTTTTTGGGCATTTTCTCTGTATTTATCCACATTTATTTTTGCCACAAGCAAAAGACGACGCTACAGCTAGTATTTTTCCACATTTATTTAAATTGAAAACACAGCGAAAATAAAATGCCTTTATACACTTGAAGTTGAAGGCATTGAGTAAACTTAGTGCTGCACTACTTCTATAATATACAAGAAATGCATTGCATTTGTTAGTATCACAGTATTAATTGATCCAACTTTCGAGTGCCATGCTACATACATTAGCTGCAATTCCCACAGTAAAAACGTCTGCATTTTTCATAGTAATTTTTTTTTTGTTTTGTTTCCTTACCGGTGCTTTCGTAGCCATAGGTCATTCAGGGCCCCTGTTCTCTTTTAAACTGCTTGTCATTGGATTAAAAATAAAATCAAACAGCCCTGAGCACACCGAGCAAGTACTAAAATCTACAGAGCTCCTAAACTGGATGTGCTCTCAACGTTGAACCCCCACTGATTTTGAATTGCTGGACGCCGAAAAACAGCCCCTGGCAACAGGGAAGGTACCAAACCCCCCTCCCCGGGGATTGATGTACTTGATTTATGTAGGGCTATCAGTGAACATCATTGGCAAATTACACAAGGCCACAAGTTCCCCACAGTACTCTGACTGGGGAAAGCTCCTCTGCTACAATCTACTGGCGCCAAGTGAGTCACTAGTCTCAGACACTCACTTGCGGTGCACATGTTATGTTAAAGGCAGACGGCCCATTGTCATTCTAAATGTGATAATCATCTGAAGTCAGAATGACAATGGGCTGTCCACAGCCTGTGCGAGGTCGGGAGGGGTTGTTGCATCCCGTGGAGTTCCAAAGAGAAGTGCGAAGTGCGAGCTGGCCCCAAGAACTTTTTAACTCCTGGGGCTTATCGCAGGGGAACAGCACAGTTTGCTGAAATGCCCAGAATTACGGACAAAAGGCGTCCGTAAAAGGAATGATGCTGCTGGAAACAAGTCAATGGAGGTGCCATTAGTATGCATTAACAACGCTCCCCCGCCTACTCCCTTAAACAATTTAACTCAGACTGCAAGCAGCGACGGCGGCTTCTGCTCTGCAGATCCGCGGCTCATATGCCCTCCAAAGTCTGATCTTTATTTCTTTATCCTTAAGGTTTTCGAAACTCTTTCAGGCCAACTCTGTGATGCGATTCCCCTGCAGGAGGAGCTCTATTTTTAGATCAGCTCGCAAACCGAGACTAGAATGTAATAGAGAAGGAAATATCCTCTTCCCCTGCTGTTCCAGATTCTCTTTGCAAATCCTCCTTTTATCTCCTAAGGCCTCTCTTATTTACAAATATTTCTCTGCTCCTAATCCAGAGCGTGCTAAGACTAGGTTGGAACTCTCGTGGGAATCTGACCTGGGATGTGAGTGGAATATTTCCTTTGGGATGGACTTTGGTCTCGTTCCCTTAAAATCTCTCGTTCTGCTTCTCTTACTCAATCATTGTTCTTTCTATATCATAGACTCTACCTCACTCCTATTTCCCTGGCTCGCTTCTCTTGCTCTACTGATACTAATTGTTGGTCTTGTGGTTCTTCCAATGCTGATCTTTTACATCTTCTTTTCCTTTGCTCCTCAGTCTCTATTTTTTGGACGAACACTTGGACCTACATTACTCGTATATTCAATATTTCTATTCCTTATTCCATCCCTCTCCTTTTTTCCGGTAGTCTGTCAGATTCTTTAGATCTCTCTCCCTCGCACATGGTCTCTTTGACCTCATGCTTGCTTTGGCTTTTCAACACATTACGCTTAACTGGAAAACACTCAACAAACTCTCTGTCAAACACTGGTGGAACAGTCTCTGTCATTTTCATCGACTTGATATTGCTTTTGCCTCCTCTTGCAAACCAAAGTTTAATAGAGTCCTCTTTGGTTGCCTCTTACGACTTATTTAGATAATTTAGCGCCTTCACATAATTGTCGTTCAACTATTGCAGATTTTAAACCACCTTGAATGTTCTCTGCTTTTTGATTCCTATATATTATTGGCTTATTATAATTATCGAATTGTTGAATTGTTGTATTATCCGTCATTTTTTCTTATACAATGCAATTATTTATTTATCCCATGTTTATTTGCTTTATCCGTTTTATGAATTTCTCTCTCCCCGTCCTTCCTTCTTCCCCTTCCCCCTTCCCTCCCCCTTCTCTTTTATTTCCCCTACAAAACCTATAAAATAGCTTTTCGCTTTTGCTTGTCACATTCCAGTAACTCCATTATTATAATTCTTATTCTGAATATATTTATGCATTGTTGGTTTGCTGTAACTCTGTTAACTTTCAAATAAAAGCTTTTTTAAACTCAAAAAAAAAAAAAAAAAGAGAAGGAAATATCCTTAACGTGCGCCCAAGGTGTGCTTCCTCACCGATTAGCACACGCCAGAAGGCGACCTCATCCATGCACAGTTTTACTAGTATTTTGGCGTTTCTAAATATAAATACAGACAAAGGAAAAATAGTTTTCCGTCTGTATTTATATGTAAAAATCTGTTTAAACGGAAAACCGGGAGCCCTAGTTATATACTACCAATATCGATAATACATTTTCTGTCTGCTGTGCGCTATCTCAATGGGACGACCATATACTATAGAATTTTAGTTGTTTCGGTTAAATCTACATTGTGAATAACGTATTTGAACCCGCTCCATTAACTTTTGAAGGGTTTTTTTATCAATCCTCCTCATAATTTGTGCATTCCAAGATGGCGCTTTAGTATCCGTGCATTTGGGGCGGGTATGTGGTCACGTCAGGCTAACGCGCCACGTGATCACGATGCGTTCTGTTCGTGTACGATTTAGGAAGGATTACAACTCAGTCTCGCTTCCGATGGCGTTCTAGGAGACCGCGGTCTGCTGGGATCGAGGCAAGTGGCAAACTTAGCGATATTTGGTATTCTAAACCGGTAACCTTCATTTGTGGAAGTATGGGCTTTTTTAGTATAAGATGGTTTCTTTTTTGGCAATAAGTTTGAAAACGTTTGGGACGCTATGTGTGGACTTTACACACATGCAGGTTCCCTGCGAGTGTGTTCTAATGTTTTTTGACAACTAGGGCAGGTACATCCCAGACCCCGTGTGTAGATTGCATATAGTCGCTTATTTGCTGTTGTCTTGTATCGATTTTGGTCATCTAGGGGATACAAACAGCATGGTATAATACCCGGGGCACATGGATGTGGGGATCTCTCGTGAAGGGAATTGTGTATTGCTACATTAGGCTAATAATAAGTAAGGCACATCAATTTGTTTTTGGATTGGACTATTTGCGTAACAGAACAAACCATAGGATTTAATTTGTGAAAAATAACCGACATATTGGTTTGATTGCAGGTCGTATTGGATATTCTCCACCATTTACTATGAGTTCTTAATTGAACCGACTGGCCTTACATTTTCCTATTGTTATGGTTAACATGCTATTTACTTCCGGACACCCTGTTATGCATACATCGGGATATTGGATATCTGCATAGCTATATTTTGTTCTCTCTTGGATTACCTGTACAATATAGTGAACAGGTAAGGTGGATGATCATATATGGAACGCTCCTAGTTATATATTATAGATAATGGAGTATATGTTAGGGATTTTATTAAATGCATCCCTGTGCTTATACTTCCAGAAATTACTTGGTTGTTATAGCCTTCCGCATGAGACAGCATCGGTTGCAACTGGACAACAACAGATTTGATTAGTCTGTGGCTGGTCTCTTATCTTGGTATGTTGCCATTTGTGGTTTTATATTGGGCTTCGCACATGGTGGATTGGTGTCTCTCTTCGGTTTCCGAAAAAGGGGGTGGGGGGGCATGTCCTTTCTGACATGCTCCCGTAACTCAGGCTTTTCTAGAGTGACCTTCATAACAATGTGGCGTGGATTTTAATAGTCTTGGCCTCGGTATGGAGGACATGAAGGCTATATAAATATTTCCTTTACACATATATCTTATCTATTTGGGTTATTACTGAGGTATCACCTCGCCTCATTTTTCCTTCTCTTTCTATTCTCCTGTTCCTTCTTTTTCCTCTCCTCCCTTTATGTGGACGGACACATGCATGATAAATCACATGTTGCTTAATGTTTTTAAATGTTTTATGTGAATAAGTGATTGGCACTTTTGGGTATGGCTTATAATTATGTTTCTTCATTTCATATATATGTTCTTTTTATGTATAATATCTTTGTGGCATGTAAGAAGTTTGTTGTTTGTGTTGTACAATGTTTTTTTGTGAATGTTTTGTACATATATATGTTTTTAATTTCCAGCCCTGAAGAAGTCCTATTTCAAGAGGACGAAACGCGTTGGCTGATGAATTTTGGTTAAAATGGAATAAAAAAGAAGAATAAGACAAGACGACTTTGCATTAGCAGTGACTTTTTGTATTGAATTGGATTTCTTTAATAGTTATGTGCATATTCTATTTTGGACTTTTTTGTTGACAAATTGTGGTGCAGAGCCAATCCAGTGTTTTTTGTCTTGTATCCCTTTTGGAGGGGAGGTGCTCCTGGACAGGTGGCACATTTGGCTTTTGGGCACACAAAATTGTCTATTGTTTATATTACATGGGTGATTGACAGTACGGGTGCTGCATTTCGTGTATGGTCCACTGTCCATTTTCTGAGGATTAAATTCACTGGGACCGAGCAGCACAGTCCGAGCTCAAACAAATTGGTTTGAATTTGATTCAACAGTTTACATTGTTTTCCTTGTCCATATCCTTTTTTATGTAATGTCGAAATTTAATGATAAGAGGGAGGAGTGACTGAACATCTGAGGGCCGCATTGGATGAAGGATGTACGTCGGCACTGATTTTATTAGACCTCAGTGCCGCGTTTGACACGGTCTCTCACCAGATTCTGTTGCAACGGTTGGAGGAGGTGGGGATTTCGGGCTCAGCCCTCGACTGGTTCGCCTCCTTCCTCTCTGAGAGGACCTTTCAGGTGTCGGCTCCCCCTTTCTCCTCTCAGATTCATAATATTCATCAAGGGGTGCCACAGGGCTCAGCACTGAGCCCTACGCTGTTCAATCTGTACGTTCAACCTTTAGCAGCGGTGGCTAGGAGCAGAGGCTTGACACTGGTATCGTACGCCGACGATACTCAGTTGGTAGTGGCACTTTCTGGCAATTCAGCGCAGGATGCCTGTATGTTTCGGAGCAATCTTATGGCCATCTCTGAGTGGATGTCTGCCAACTGTCTGCAGCTTAATGCAAGCAAGACTGAAATCCTGCTGGTTGGGCGGGATGGTGAGCTGTGGAGTGAACATTGGTGGCCCACCACCCTGGGCTGTGTCCCCACCCCCAAACAGCTAGTAAAGAATCTGGGTGTTTGGGTGGACTCCGCTCTCAGTTTTCAGGCCCAAACCAAGAAAGTGGCGGGGACCTGCATGGGTATTCTGCATGGGCTCAAACCATTGCTAGGTTATTTTGACCCATCCACTCGGCAGGTTATCATTCAGGCTGCCATTCTGTCGAGATTGAATTACGCCAACTCGCTCTATTTGGGTGCCAACAAGTCGGAGATCCTAAGATTACAGAGAGTCCAGAATGCGGCAGCCAGAATCCTCCTTGGCCTCCCGAGGACTTGCTCCACCTCTGTTGCCATTCGCCGACTACATTGGTTGCCGGTGGCCAGACGTGTGGAATTCAAATCTCTGTGCATTGCTTTTAAGATCCTGAAGTCCTCCCCCCATTTTGGCCACCCTGCTCTCGCCCTACATTCCCCCCGCCAACTTCGTTCGATGGGCCAACACTTGGCGGTGGTTCCGAGGGTGAGGAGAGCACGGGCTGGGGGACGTGCTTTCTGCACACTGGCGGACAAACTTTGGAACTCTCTCCCACTGTCCATTCGTAGCCTAAACAATTATTTGGCATTCCGTAAGGCCACCAAGACTCATCTTTTCCCTTCACTGTAGGTTCCTATGCCTTTTGGTGGCCCTCTCCTTCTGACTGTTATTAGCGCCGGGACGCCCCTTTGCTGGAGCAGCTGTGCGTTCTATAAGCTATATAACATAACATAACAGATGGCCCTTGGCCTCTTTTCCAATATGCAAATAAGAGATTCTAATTTGACTGAGAGACAATCGGGGGAAGGTCTGAAATCTAAATTCCAGAAATTGGAAAGGTTAAAAAAGCAAGAGATGTCCCGCTGGTGGGACGGCATAACGCTACAAAAATATCTTGATAATGATAAGATACCTAGAGGATTAAGGATATTGATATTCCCAACCTTTGAGGACCTCGATGAGGATTCACTCAAAGATTGGGAAGGTAATCTGCAAAATGCATCGAATACCATGATGCGCATATTGATCAGGCATGCAGACAAAAAGGCAGCCAAATTAAGAGAGGAGATCGTGACTTTGGAAAGGGAGATAGAATGTTCCGACTTAAAAGATGTGGTCACAAAAAATTACGAGATCTATGACAAGGTCATTGAGAATCATCAAATCTATTTGAGGGACAAGACTCAAGAAAATTAAACGTGATGACAATGATTATAAAATTGGTAGGATTTACAGCTTCGCCCGTAAATTTGACAATGTCAAACCAAGTGGTGAGGGGAAAAGAACTAGGGAGGATACTGTGGATTCTACATCTATCAGCACTAGGTCCTTATCCTCCATTGACAGCAATACATCACGTAATGAAGGTGCTGGGACATCAACATCCCCAGGACGGTCCAATTTTTTAGTGGAAATGGAGAGGTTAAGGTTGGGCAATCAGATGGCAAAAAGAGACCAAAGACAAGGAGGGGAGGAAAAAGGTGGCAAGAAAAAAGAAAGAAAGAAAGACATAACACCAGGAATGACAACACGGCCCAAGACCACCTAGGGAGGAGTGTGCAGGAAAGAGATACATTGAATGCATTGACTATTGTTAATCTGTCATGTCGGAATCTATCGGATGTGGAGTGTAATGTTTTGGGAAGAGGTTTGGGTTTCTGTCCTTCCCAACGGGGTGACATCGTTGAGTTATTGATTGATCTGTACAAATTTACCCGTTTGTTGAAATTAAAAGACTTCTTTTTCACAAATTTCTCCAATGTCTGTTCCATCACAACCTCATCTCGGTCTGTTACACATACTGTTTCGAGTCTACATGATCTACAAATGGCTCTTTCAATACCAGAGGCGGAACACTTCACCATACAACAACTTAGAGATGACCTTGAAATTAGGGAGGACGTACAGATTAGTAGTGGCCTTAAGCCACGCTCCAAATTTATGCCCAGCAACACACACACCAATATCGATCAATTTAAGGTTAAAGTCACCAGAGATATCCATACCCATATGGATGGACCAAGAGGACGTACTAACCAAAATCGGAACCTAATGAAAGCAGAGACAATGGCATTGGATAATCTCAGCAGAGATGATTCCATTGTCATTAGAGAGGCAGACAAGGGAGGCAATGTGGTGGTGATGAACACCAGTGACTATATGAATGAAATCAAAAGACAACTTAGTGATTTGAACTGCTATGAGCCAGTCGCCACCAACCCCATTGCCTCCCTTGGGAACCATATTAACATGAAACTCCATGATTGGCGGGAAAGTGGTTTACTTTCAGATGACGAATATAATTATCTTTTCGTCAGTAATCCACTAGCCCCTTGTATTTACATCCTCCCGAAAATTCATAAGGAGGGGTCCTTTCCTCCTGGACGCCCCATTATTTCGGGCATCGATTCCCCCACGGAGCGACTCTCCCAATATGTGGACAAGTTTCTCCAACCATTTGTGATCAACCTGCCCGCATATATACAGGACACCAGGGACATCCTACGAAAATTGGATGGTCTTGCATGGTCGGATTACCTACTTTTTGTAACTATGGATGTGACTGGATTGTACACATGCATACAGCAGCATTTTGGGATGCTGGCGGTACAATCCTTTCTGAGAACCCGAACTGCGGATCACATGGAACACAACGAGATGTTGACAGAGATGATAGACATCATTTTATCAAAAAACTTCTTTTTACACAACGGATCGTGGTACCACCAAGTGCAGGGGACCGCGATGGGCTCAAGGTTTGCTCCCTCGTACGCTGGCCTTTTCATGGGTTGGTGGGAGAGGGAGCATGCCTGGGGCAGATATGCCTCCCCCTGGATGGACATGATTGTCTTCTGGGGGAGGTATATTGATGATGTCATCTTACTGTGGAAGGGTTCCCCTGAGCAACTAATGGAGTTCCATTCATTTCTTAATAGCAACCTGCATAATGAGCAGTTGACCATCAAATATAATCATAACAGTATAGAATTTCTGGATGTTTTATTCTACATTGAGAATAACACTATACAGAGTACCATCTTTCGTAAACCCTCATCATGCAATAGTACCCTGCATGCGACCAGCGCTCATCCCAAGTCTGTAATAAGAAATATACCATATGGCGAAATGGTTCGTGTTCGCCGGAACTGCAGCACAGAATTGACATTCAGAGAGAACATCCTGGATGTCAAAAATAGATTCAAAAGCAGGGGTTATAGTGAACATATTCTTGATAAAGCAGACCAAAGAATTCAACAAGTAAGCAGAGCCAGTACCCTGGTGAAAAAACCTAACAGGGTTAACAGTAGGGTTTCAAATTTGCATTTGTCCTTTGTCACCCAATACACTGACAATAGCAATAGGGTGTTTACGATTCTTAAAAAACACTGGGGTTTGCTGTATGACACGCCTAGTCTGAAGGAACATGTCACGTCTACACCGAAGGTTACTTTCCGTAGGGGGAAAACCCTGAGAAACATACTCTGTCCCGGTTATGTTAGGGACATCAGCAACACAACCTGGCTCCCCCAAGCTCCCAAAGGTTTTTTCACATGCCAGGGTTGCAATGTGTGCTCCTTTGGTATCAACAAGATAAAAAAGTTTAGATACAATACCAACAAGGAGTATGAAATAAGACACTTCATTAATTGCAAGACCAAATATGTGATTTATGCATTGGGGTGTGAATGCAATAGGATTTACATTGGGAGCACGGTGAGACCACTCAAGCAGCGGATACAGGAGCTGGTACGTGCAATAAAGAATAATGATCTTAAATATCCAATGACCTACCATATGGGGGAACATCATGGTGGGGAATGTAAGGTGTGGTTCCATGCCATTGATCACATCCCAGTGCACCCACGCGGGGGAATAGGGAGCTGGAATTACGCCGCAGGGAAGCAATCTGGATTTGCCGGTTGAAATGTACGGAATGGGACACAATACAGAGGACGAAATGCATTACCACTTATAAAGGGTTGGATTATGTTGGGGTTCCAGCCTTATGTTTTGATTCACTGTTTTCTTTTCTGCATTTTTATGAAAGTAACATGTTGCTACATACGTATGTGTAAGTTTAGTCCCAATGTTATCCTTGTCTTCATCTCGTGTTATATTTTGTTATCTCCCTTTCTTACTATGTTTTATCTGCTTAACCCAAATAGAAAGCGAATAAGGAAAATATTGGTTAATTTTCGTACCTATCTGGTTAAGGACCATATTTTGTCTATGGCTCTAACAGCTAAAATAATAGCTTTCAAGGATTTCTTCTGCAGAATTAGATCTGACCACTGTCATGCCACGGAGGAAAGGCAATGGCAACTTGGAAGGAAAAAGACCATCAAGGCTAAGGAGGAAGTGGACGAAGTAATTTGGGGTATTAAATCTGGTAAATCCCTATGAGGTCTCATTCAGCAAGTATTTTCAGGATTTTTTTAGGTTTTTTTTTTTGTTCTTTTTCGAGGCTTTTACGACAAGAGGTGATAACAAGGAGAGGTAAGGACTCTAAAATATAAACATAGGATTTAGCAAAAGGACTTGACTGGGATGGAGCACCCATATGGCTCAGATGAAGCCAGAAAGAATTATGGAGGGTTCCCCCAGGTGGGAGTGCAATAGGTGGGGAGCAAGTTGGGGTTAAAAAAATATATTCCTCATTTCTTCAAGCTATAGGTAAGGACGGTGAGGGCTAGGACGAGTATCAGTGTAATGAAAATTACAAGTAAGTATAGGCTCAATATTCTCTACGATTACCTAAAGCAGATGGTTAGTGTCATGCTGCACCTTTGAAATCTGGTGACCAAGTGCTGCCCTTTGTGACTTCTGTACTTGCATTTTATTTTTTGTAAGAAAATCAAAGATAATTATTAATTTTACATTATTGGAAGTTTTTATGCATTGTGTGATGTGATTTCGTCTTGGTCAAAGGCTCTGATATCACTTCCAGTGTGATCAAGTTCAAAGGTCATGTGAAGTCGCTTCCTGTTACATCAAGGACATGTGAAATGACGTCTGCCACCGATATGATATTGGTGACATGAAACCCACGCAGGTGAGGAGTAGCTGTGCTTGCACGAGCAGCTATTGTGGTGTGAAATAAGGACGAAATCACTTCTATCCAAGGTTTCTCATTCTTGAAAGCTCCTAGAACTTTCATAGGAGAGGTTCATCCACTTAAGCTGTGACTTGAGATGGATGTAGTCACATTTGGGAAACAAATTCAGCCATCTTGAATTGATAAGATTGTGCTAAACCTGGGCCTGGCTCCTCAGGGCCTTCTTCTGGTCAGCAGCCTGCGCTCCGCTCACGAGGAGAGGACCGCTACAGCGCTGCCGCAGATCTGCTCTGCCTTGGGTTTGGATTTGCACACTTACCCTCATTCCTCCCTCCATAGCAGTGTTTGAGCGGAAATGAATGAAGTGCTGCCGCTGTTTCCAGGCCTCAGTACACCCGCCGCACAGGAAGCGCGGGGTTGTGGCCGAGGCTGCTTTCAGCCTTTTCTTGCCTTAAAATGACTTTAGTTCAGGGGTGAGGAGAAAGAGGCCGCAAGGTGGGCGGGGGAGGAACTTATACCTCTCCCCTTCCCCCACCTGGGCCGGAAATGACGAGCGGGACCCCAAAGGGGTCTCGCGACGCTGTGCTGTCCCGTGTGCCATGGCACTAAAGGGGCCGCCCTCTTAGGAGGGTCCCCTTCGTGGACGTCGGGCAGCCCACATTTTCGATACTTGGGCAGAGATGGGCGCTCGATGTGTGTTTTTTAAATATCACAAATGAGGGTCCATTTGAGGAAGTTCACCTCCATCTGTGATACATCACAAGCACGTATTTATCGCAATAAAATAATTTTGAACTGATACATATATGAAAAGGTCCCTGCTAGAGAACTGTACTGCTGCAAATATAATCCCGAGCGCTATGACGGGCCTGCACTTTTTATTCTCTATAGCGCTACCTCAGTGGCTAGTCGGCACGGAAATATCGCACTATCTTTATGTGGGTGCTGAACCGTTTCCTGGTGGTTGGCTTGGAGGCTAACCGCTTGTTTGAGCACAAAAGGTGCAGTATTGTAGCGCGGCCGGTCTCATGTTCATGTCCTGGGCCCGTTCTCAATACAAGTCATAACAGAAAAAACAGAAACCAGTGACCGGCATGCTACGATTGTATCTAAGTGCTATGACCAAAATTCTGCCGACGGGCAGCGTAGTAGGGTGATTATAAGAGATAAGGTATTCCCATGAAGCACTGGCAGCCTTTCAGCTGTGCCAGGATGTTGGAAGCTCGTTCACTGATCACATCTGTCAATTCACCTGTAGTGACATACATGAACCTTTCTGTGGACGTTTTTAATCAAAAAGCTTATCTGAGGTTTGCCATCTTCTCTAGTCCCATCCACCCCACCAAGTATGTTAGGGGCTCCATAAAAGGCACATTGGCCCTTTCACCCCAAAAACACATTCAGTGCATTGAAAACAGCAATCAGCAACAGCAGTGAAAAAGTGCAGCAAGTAAGCACACCATTCAGAGGTGGGGTTCAGCTGCTTGTTTACAGGCCCCTCACCCACGGCCTTCGGGTCAGCTGACAGACTATAGAGCACCGCATGGAACACAGACCCCTCAAGAATGACCGGCAAAATATTCATTTATAGCGCACGTCTGCCGATTATGCGAGAGCCTGCTAGAAATAGGCAGTAGCTTGTTCACCTCAGAAGATGGTGGAGATTAAGGCAGGTCGGATCCTCCACTGTGCGACGGTGAAGAATTCAGAGCAGCACTTTAGGAACACAGATAGCAGCAGCCAGACTCGTTATACACCTTTGTAGATCAACAGAATAGTTGATTCAATAAACAATAATCAGTATAATCCACACCATACATCTGACAATTGGCACCAAATATTGACCGGCCATACGTGCTTGATAGTACGAAGCCAGGCACCGGAAGTAATAGTGAGAACTGTCGAAAACCCAGTTTGCAGGCAAATCGCAGAACAGCGCACAAAACTGTTTGAAATGAGTATAATGGACCGGTAATGCAAGAACTAATAAGGCAACTGACAACGTCACGCCAGAGTGTTGATTGAATCTCGTTTTATCTAACAGATATGCAGGGCCGGTTCTAGGATTTTTGGGGCCCAGGGCCGAAAAGGAATGTGCGAGCTCCCTCTAATGTGCATACGTGACATCTTCAGGGCTCCAGAAGCTACTTTGTTCAGACTTCTCCTGGGCCACAGCTCCTCCTCTCAGCCACCTAAAGCACCTCTTTTACAGCCCATTTCGGGCTGAAGGTGTGAGAATTGCTTGAGAGTTAAACCTGTGGGGGCGCTAAAGTGCTGACAATGGGCTCCCACAGTGTCTCTGAATGGGCAGCAACTGGGACACCAAGAGAGGCCTTGCTTTCAATTGAATCGGCAGGAGTGCAAGAGGGCTGGTGGTGTGTTAAATTGGTGCGGGCCCCATACTGGTGGGCTGAGTGCGAGGCCCTGGGCAGCAGCTCACACTGCCCATGCCTAGCGCCGGCCCTGCTTATATGCACGTACATTAGATAAAGGGCCCCGACAGTGTGACTTCCTCAGCTCTCCACTTTTCGCCCGGCTTGCGCCCCCAACAGCATCATGACAGTCTTATATTATAGCTGCACAGAACAGATCTTTCCCCTACATATTCTTTTGTTTGTATCATAATGAAATAAAGCATGATTACATTATACTTTATATCTATATATTTATTTATTTTTTCACTAAAAAAACAAAGGTTAAGGTACCTCTATAGTTAGGTGAATATGTCAGTGATAACGCTAACGTTTTGAACTAAAAAGAAACAGAAATTCACCAGTTATAGTTAGCAGTGCTAACTATAACTTGGGCATTTGCCATGCACTGCTTATGACCTCACATATGTCATCACTAATGACATGTTCTATGACATCACTGATGACATCTCAAATGACATTACTGATGACATTATCCAATGAGTGTGCTAGTTTGTTTTATACTTTACATGTTGGCAGGTAAGTACCATATTACTTTTCTACCTAATTTTGTACAGACTGTGTCCAGCTAATAGGTGTAAGTGTTTACAAAACACATCTGCTACTAATACACCATAAGTGTGTAGAGGTATGGAACACATAGTCTTTGTATTCAAGAGAAACTATGTGTGCAGGTGACAATTGATGACTTGTGTTCATTATGTTCCACATACGTTTTTGGTACTGCAGAAAAAGTTTTCAACAGGAGTGAGATTCTACGTTGTAGATACTAACTTTTGTAAGCAACATTGAGTTATTAGACATAATCGTGTCAGCCTGACAATTTCTACATAACTTAGAAGACTGTGCACCAGGCACTAACCTATATACATTGCTTGAGAAGATGGGCTATATGTAAAGTTTTCACCACAGTGTGAAGGGTGCAGGTTGTAGGATGTTTAGCACCTTCAGCTCTTGGGTGTTTTAGCAAATAGTGTCTTTTTTGACAACTGTTGCATAGAGTGTACACTGTTTTAGTAGATACTTTTTAATACTCTGTGGTATATTTCTTATGAAAGTTTCACTGTTTGCAAACAGTGTGGTATAAAGTAAACTCTCCAGAGAGTAAGCACTGTTTACAGTACCCAATTCTCTACTGATATCAACTTAATTTCTCAATGTAGGTTTGGTGAGTTTCAGGTGTTTGATACAAATTTAAGCTGTCCGTAGTAGGGCATTTGTTTTGGAACTGACATTCAATATTTTTAGGGACTTGGCTCTTCTCTGAACAGTTGTATACAGATTGAACACCATATTCAGTGATGTCATAATTATGTCAGAGAACATGTCCTGAGTGATGTCTTATGTGATGTCATATTCAGTGCATGGCGGGGGCGCAAGTTATAGTTAGCGCTGCTAACTATAACTGGTGAATTTCTATGTTTTTTAGTTCAGAACGTTAATATTATCACTGACATAGTCACCTAGCTATAACGTGACTTTAACCTTTGTTTTTTGCAGTGCATTTCTAAGGTTTTGAAAAAAAAGGAAACAGGTCAGGAGCCGATACTTACTTTGGGCACTGGGGCTCCGCCCCCAATGTTTGTGGCATGCGGGCTGCGATCTGTATTTACAGACACACTGCAAGGATAGGTGCAGGTTGGTATCCCACTCAAACACAGAGGGATTTATGTGTGTCAGGACTCGGCATATACAGCCTCCTGTCACAGAACCAACAGCAGGGGCTCCAATCCTGGAGGGAAAGGGGTCAGCTGGTCCTGGGGGTCTGCTGGAGGGAGCCAGACCTGGCGCCTGTTTTTGGGGTTTAGTGAGAGCCGATTAGCTGAACCTGATTTCCGCCTTTTGCAGCATGCTGCTTCTGTGTACCTACCCTTTCCCAAATTGTCTTAAGGTAGGGTGGGGTCTGTGATTCTTACGGACCTCACCCCACCCTGTGACAACATGGGAAAGGGAGGGGATGTCAGGCAGTGAAAATTAGCATGCTGCTCCGGGCAGTTACAGAGCTGATAATCATGCCGCCGGGGGCTGCTACAAAAACTGACACTCCTGTGTGTCATTTGGGCATGGACCCCAAAGTACCCAGATAAAACCAGGCCAGGGCTGCAGTGAATTAAGCCCTTTGGTCTCCACAATGACTGGCACATGCGCACCATTGTATGTGTTAGTGAAAGTGCCTGCCTGCCTGCCCCTCGCATAACGCGAGCGTCAGAGTATGAAGCCAACAGAAAGGACAGGCCCTGGTGATTCAATGTTCGGTCTGCTACTTTTTTTTCATGCTTTAGGTGCCTTCTTCACTGATACATAAATAATCACAATACACAGTGTGTGTGTGTGTGTAATTATTTAATGATTAATGTGTATGGCACATAAAGCACAAACATTGGTGGGCGGAGCACCAACACCCAAAGCAAGTATCCACCCCTGCAAAGTACTTAGACGTGAGAGACAAAACATTGTACATTAATTATTTTCGAAAAATGCCTGCTTCGCTGTCACGAGGTACTCACCATCAATGAAAGCACAGTTGATAATGGGAGAAACTAGCACTGGCATCGGGGGGAAGTGTCTCGCCTTTCAATGGAGTCAGCTGATCTTTGGCTTTGCTAATGCTTTTTGCTGCTTTTGCCAAAAGATTTTAAAAAAATGTTCCTGCAGTGTGATGACATAACATGCGCATCAATCGCCATGGATGCGCATCACGTAAGCATGCCCGCTTTTTTTTTTTAACCTTTCAATTTATTGTTCCATGATGGAGGACGCCAATCTTGGAGCTTTAAATTTTAAAAATTTGCTCGAAAATTCATTATATAAATAGGAGTGACCCTGCAGCAAACTGGAGATGCTGGACCCTGAAAAAAGATTTTTTTTTGTATGTTTTATACAGTGCAACAGAAGAGTGATTTGGACAACAAAACAAAATTAAATAAAAGCTGGACTATGAGGGCTGAAGGAAGAAAAGGGAAGACTGGGGGCGCAAAATGGAAATCGCAGGGTGGGAATTAGAGAGGCGAAGCAGTTCACGGGAAGAAGCAAGAAAAATGCACTCACATGGAGTTTTGAAATCAGGTTCGGATTCGGAATCAAAAGCAGCCTTGGCAAAAATGTTCATCAAAGCAGCTCCCCTTGCTTCATCTCCACTTTGTTTCCATCCATCTATCCATTTCTACCTCTCTTCTCTCTCTCTTAACTCCCCCAGTCTCTCTCTTTGCTTATACTTCCCAAATTGTCTACTGCAATAAATTCACAGAGGTGCCAGCAGCGATCCTGGGACTTAAATAAACACATCCTCCAAAGGTGGCCTCCAGCCAACTGGGAAAATGCCAATGAGATAAAAGGCCAGCCCCACCCTGTCTAAAATAAAAGGAAAAAATAATTCCTTGAACGTAAGCAGTGGAAAGATATGTCATCTAATCAAAAGGATGCTGAAAAAGATATGCCCCTGGCAGGCAAAAACACAAGAGGAAGGAAAGCCAT
This sequence comes from Calotriton arnoldi, assembly GCA_963921515.1. Classification (NCBI taxonomy): domain Eukaryota; kingdom Metazoa; phylum Chordata; class Amphibia; order Caudata; family Salamandridae; genus Calotriton; species Calotriton arnoldi. The sequence goes on from CAWUFW010000881.1 coordinate 617,015, forward strand.
TGAATAAGAAGCAAGAAATGAGACTGACAAGAAAGCCAACCAATGGAAAGCAACTGGCTGACTGAAGGTCCATTTTAAGGATTGGTCATGTCTACAATAGGTCTTTGACAACAGGCAGCTAAAAGCTGCCTTGTGGAAGAGACCTAAAAATGGCGACAAATAATTGGACGATTGGTATTTTAGGCCATAGAGCCCTCTGTCCTCAAACACACCCCAATGGCCTTACCCAATGTCAGCACTGACGGTAAGCTTGGTCAAGGGTGCCAGTTCCACTGCAGCAACGCTGCCAACAACTCTGCAGCCACCGGCTTCTGGTCAAATCTGGCCATCGCTCTATCTATGTGCCGAGACCACTAGGCACCAGGAATACATAGGGCTAACCACAGCTGACTCCATCTTTTGTTGTGTATACACTGTCCTTCATCCAGTCAAGGGGGAAGGCAGAAAAAAATTCTCTATCCCCTGTTACCCTTCATTGCAAATGGCACAAATAAAGCTTGTCCACTTTACTTCCTAGATGAGCAGCGTCTTCACCACCAGGTGGTATCACTGCAGGTCAGAAGCTGGGGGATTGAAGACTAACTAGAACGGGTGCTCAAAGACTCCATGGCCATCTTGAGTCCTGGTCTGGGCACTCTCTCTAGAGATTTTCTTAATAAAGATATGAAGGAATACATTCTGAAGATCTGGTTAACATGTCTAATCATCTGATAAAACAGCAGCTGGCTTTTCAGGAAAAGTTATGACGTGGAACTGTTTTAGAGAAAGAAACTAATTTAGTTAACAACAGTCCAACACAAAACCTAAACTAGCATTCTTATTCTCTGACATTAAATAAACAGTAAAAGCCTTGCTTTTTTTATTGCTGGAACAATTTTGTGGCAGTGAATTAAAATTATCAGAGCTGCTCTGGAAAAGCCTTGATAACCAGGAATTGTGACAGATGAAATCTGAGACATAACCCACCCTGATGATGCACGATATGTGTCCTTATTAACAAGCCGTACCTAATTTGTGCAGGTGTTCTACACTGACACTCGTATAATTTTTCATCATCAGGCGTTTACTCAGAGAAAGAGAGAGGAAGCAAACATTGAAATAGGAGGAACTGAAAGATAGGAAAGCAGCGACAAGAAGGAAGGAGATCAAAAAGATTTTTTTAAAACATGTAGTGTAGGATGGTGGGGAAAAGGTATAAGGTGAAATGAAAAGAAATAAGCTGCATTATTTAACAAACAGTATTTAACAGCATGGGCGATGGACCCGGAGAAAAAAATGTGGGACCCTGCACCTTAATGTTTTTTAACAAATTAGCACCGGAAGCATCACAGTGATACTGAAGAGGTGGGAGAGGGTAACCGGTGAACCAGAGGAAATGCTGGTGTGCAATGTTCTTCAGCAAGTTCGTGAACGTTTTAAAAGTTGTCGAATTCACAAAGTAGTTGAAATTTTGTCAGAAAATAGTGGTTGAACAATCCTGCAAAAAGTATTTTTGGGGGATAAAGACTGCAAAACCCACTTTTTGTGGGAAAATTCACTAACATAAAATTTATTTAGGGTAAAAAAAATGTGGTTTGGTCGTGGGAATTCTTAGCCCCATTCTCGTTAGAGCAGAACTTCTAGCAAGATGACTTGTAAAAAAAAACACCCAGACAGAGAGGTTCAACCAACCTAGTCAGCAGCTCCCCACCCCGAAACCCCCAATGGGAAGATCGACGCTTCTGACTGGCTTCTGCAGACCCTTTGCAATATTTTAGTTTCCAATATTTCATGCTGGATATCCCAACTGTGACCTCTTTTAGGCCAAGCCCAGAGAGGAAAGGGCACCAATCGGAACCAACGGAGAACATGGAATCAATATGCTGGAGAGCACCAGACACGCAGACAGTATTACACTTGGGGTCCGGAGGGACATCACTGAGAACTCTTCCTTATGGGACTCTAATACTGAACACATAGAAACTCTCAATACCCTAGGACATAGTGACCAGAGCGTTCTCCCTGAAGAAGATACAATCCATCAAGATGGTTGCATTCCTATTTTCAATCTCTCTGACCACAAGCAAAATAGAAATGGAATATCCATCCTATAACAGAGAAAACAGACTTCTTTAAAATACAATCAGAACTTCACAAATTTTTCAGAGCACCGAGACTTAAATATTTCTTTCAAGAAAAATAATCTATATCCATCTCCCCACATCCACTCTACGACCTAAATCTTCATTTATACCTACAAATGCCTTGATGCCTCCAGAGATTCGAGCATTCAAGAAAGCAGTTTTAGAAGACATTAACAGTCTGAAAACGACGAACCTTACACCCTACAACATCACCTGCCAGAGAGACAGCCATTACTTTCTCTAAAAAAGAAGACTTCTATCATCATTAAACCGGCAGATAAAGGTGGAAGTATTGTTATTCAAGACAGAAAGAAATACAAGGCTGCAATCATTTGACAACTTAATAACCCTCATCATTACAAAAAGCATATTAGCAATCCCCTTTCGGAAATCAAACAGAGAATACAGGAAGTAACCACTAAAGACGTGGAAAAAGGTTTTTCTCATGAAACTGGAATTTGAATTTCTGAACAAGAAATGTCCAAAAACTCCTGTCCTGTACACCCTCCCCTAAATCCACAAGGACACGTGCAATCCACCAGGGAGACCCATCTTATCTGGATGTGACTCCATTTTGGAACCCATTGGTGAATACATAAATATCTTCTATCAAGGAGTATGTCCCGCTTTTTGATACATATGTGCGAGACAGTTCTTACATGATTAACCTCATCAAGGGTCTCAAATACAACCCCACTGAAGAAACATTAGTAACATTAGATATTGAATCACTTTACACAAATATCCCCCAGAATGAAAGCATTGAGGTGATTAAGGAAAATCCTGGACTTACGCCCCACTGTGCCATGTTGCAATGGCATTCATTACGGATCTTCTAGAGATTGCATTAACAACAAACAACTTCATGTTTAACTCCACATATTATCAACAATACTCAGGAAATTCGATGGGAGCACATTCTGCACCTAATCTAGCTAATCTCTATGTTGGGAAGTTTGAGCTTGAGCACATTAATACCATAACGAACCCCTTCTATGAAAACATTAAATTCTGGAAGCGCTATATAGATGACATCTTCATGATCTGGAAAGGCCCAGAAGAGATGCTCCAGCAGTTCATATTATATCTGAACACATTTCAGCCTTTTCTTAAATTCACCTATGGTACAAACAAAGAAAGCATCGATTCCTAGATCTGGAGATCAAGAACAAAGACTATCAGCTTATTGTAAGCCTATACAGGAAACCCACGGAACGGAACACACTCTTACAATACGGAAGTTTCCACCCCTGGGCCCTTAAAGATGGACTTCCGTATGGCCAATTCCTTAGACTACGTAGAAACTGCACTCAAAAATAAGTTTTGTTCCGTGAAGGCTGTATTCTGAGTGGCAAATTAAGAGAAAGAGGGTACCCTAAGAGACTAGTCAAAACCTCCATGAAAAGAGCTTGGTACAGCCAGCGAGAAGAAATACTCAAACCAAAACAAAGGACCCCATGCATTTGTGGCACTACTTTCTGTCCACACAGTACCAGAATTGTTAAGATGATCAAGCGACAATGGCCGACCTTGAATACTATGAGTATATTTAATGAACTTCCACTTTTCTCATACAAGAAAGAGAAAAACATCAGAGACCATCTAGTACACTCGGAACACTAGTATCACTAAACAAGACAACATTATCCAGAATATGTGGGGACTACCGCCCATCAAGGGTCACTACAAATGTGGAGGATGTATTGCCTGTCAATATACTACCAATACCAAAGAATTCATACATGGAAACATAAAGATATCTCTTCAACAACACACCAATTGTGTCTCTTCCAACGTAATTTATTGCATTTGATGCCCGTGCAACTTAATATACATTGGACAGACAGTGTGGTGCAGCAGCCAAGGTGACTGACTCCGGAACCCGCAGGCTCACGGTTCGATCCCCGGTGCCGGCGGCAGATCAGCCCAGCACCATGTGACTCTGGGCAACAGCTTACATAATCTTCCCGAAGGCCCCCGGCGCCTTGACACCTTCGGGTAATTGTTCGCGCTTTACAAATACTGGACATTTACGTTACATTTTAAGGCACGGATTGGACAACATAGAAGCCGTATCCGGTGCCTAACGGAAAATACCCATTTAGTACATTACACAGAAAAGAATCACTCAGCTGATGACTTACGTTGGCAGATCATTGAAAAGGAAAAGGTTCCCCAAAGAGGCGGAGATTTGTCCTTAATCCTACAGAGCCTAGAGTGCAAATGGATAGACAGGTGCAACTCTATCAGACAGGGCCGCAACAGCCTGGATGAATGGCAAAAGTTTATCACTCTCAGCTATTAACATGATACACCCACCACACCACAGTATTGGCACACGCTGTAGATCCATCGATGAGACAGGGCCTCTTATGCAATTGTATTGTACGACGGTGAGATCAAAAATCGTGTATATACAAGAGGAACAAATGTAAACATGTATATATACTCACAGCCCTGCTTCAATTCTGTTCATGATTAAGTCAACATTGTAATATGTTGCCTCGACATACCTTTGACAACAATAAGACAAACAATCGTATATGTGCAAGATGAACAAATGTAAACATTTATATATAATCACTGCCTTGCTTCAATTCTGTTCATGATTATGTCACCATTTTAATATGTTATACATGATGTGTTGTGTATAATGTTGTCATATTCTCACATGTGTCGTAAAATTACATTGCTAAATGTCTACTATGAACCACCTTAGGAATATGCGACCTCAACAGTTTGACTTTTTTAATTAACTAACACAATATGGTATGTAAATCATATGACCATCGGTAGAACCGTTGTGTACTGAGTTCGATATTACCCTACTGGAGACACTCACATGAAATATGGTTATCCAACACTTATGACTAAAGAGGATGGTCAAGTAATATTATTTGTCCTAATTGACACATATGATGATCAACAATATTGACTAGCCACAAGTACAACATCAATGCCACTCTGGACCTACTAAAACGAACCGGCCTCCTCAATGAAATTAAAATCTGCTGGGTGTATTGACTGCCAGTGTATATTTATTGTCCCAATTGACACAATATGGTGATCAACAATATTGACTAACCACTACTACAACACCAATGCCACTCTGAACCTTTTTAAAAACGAACCGGCCTCCTCAATGAAATCTAAATCTGTTGGGCGTGTAGATTGCCAGTTTACGGGGCACGAACCACCGCTGCAGGGGAATCAACAGGTTAGCATTCTAGAGGCAGCACACCAGACCTGCACGCGATCACGTGATCGTGATGCAGGGCACGCCTATGACGTTATTACCCGTACGTTGACTCCGGAATCCGGAAGGCAAGGTTACCAATGCGTGGAACACCATCTAGCATTGAGCTCTGTCTCTGACTCGCCGATCGAATAAGAATAGAACGACGGCAATCTATCACAGTGAGTATTCCTGGATTATGATGCTGCAAATCCGACCAATTCTTTTTGGACCAGCCCGATTAATTCCAATACTTACTCCTTCCTCAGACATAACTATCCCATGCCTTACACACACTCTAATGATGAGCCGTTTGATAATCCGAATCTAACGGTGAGTCTTGGAAATGTTTGGACCCCCGCACCAGGGTGTATGTCGGTATGATGCAAACACACGAATATCCTGCCATTGCTTATTTATTCTCTTTTAGGCATCACAATCAATAGGGGTCCTGCCTTATTAACGAGATATTATTGTATACCCTTGCATGAACATATTCAGAAAACGGTTCACGACAAGCAATCGTTAACTGCACGGTGAGTTTCCATGACAATAGAGTCACCCTGCACACACTGAAAAGTTCTAGTCTTAGTTGAATGACAATACCATCCTCCTCCTCCCCTAGGTAATCCCAGGCCTGTCATACAGGAGGACTCTATCCAGTTTGAGTCAAATAACCCACCTCTGTGCGCACCACCGGGAGCACAGTTGCTTCATAGGTAAGCCTAACCGGTCTACCAATATTAGACCTCATTTCGTATCTATTTGATGACACCACTGTTGCAAATAAAGTTCTAATTCGATGCCTCTTGCAGTCCCGCGGATACTCCTGTCCTGAAGAGACCCTCACATTCCAAGTAAGGTCGAAACGTCGTCAACAACACCTAAGGATAGTTTAATAAAGCACCAGAGAACAATCTGGTTCTTCCTTTGTAGTATTGAAACAAAAATACATAGACATCCTTGTACATACCATTAACCTGTTTTTCGATTTTAAGTCACGATATGTCCTTTTAAAATTTACGTTTGGTTATGGTCACTTCACTGGGGTCGCATCTTTCATTTGCTTTTTTTTTTTTTAAACTACTATTCACTGTGTTTATTTGTGCATCATAATTAAACCTGTGTCATATGATGTGGATGAACTAATGAATAAATGCATTACTAATTTCGGCTGAATTGAGTATAATTGAATACATGCAGTTGGCGGCTTTCTTTCCAAAACAAACAACTGTATTGTATTATTGCACTTTATTTAAGGCAGATATATTCTGCCTTATTGTTATTCCTTCCTCTCCTCTGACTAAACCAACACAAAATAAGAATGTGTGATGAAAAAAGATTATTTTCGAAAATGAGTTTCATGTGAACAATTGTTGCTAGCTATAAGTTAATACCCAGTTCACAAGGACGTATGGGTCGTTCTTGTTTTTTTAAAATACAAGATGGCAGAAAGACAGAATTGTTTACCTACCGTCCCTGAATCCGATAAGTAAGGATCTGGGACCGAAATTCTGCAGTTGCTAAAAACATCAATTAGGGAGAGCCCCTTTAATTATTTTCAAGGTTGGCAGCTGGGGGTCAAACATGAATTGAATGAACTCATTGAAAGAGCTGGAATCATGAGCCCTGTGAGCTAAATGTTGCAATGGCCCTGAAAGATGATCCGCTCACTCCCTTTGTATGACTTACAGCACTTTCAAAAGAGGCAGAAGGCCAGGATTGTGCTGAGGTGCCCTACTGCACATTTGCTAATAGTACAGAATGACTGCAGGATCATCAAAATATCAACAGTAGGCTGCACCCATTTTGTTTCGGTTTCTTGGGTGAAAATAGTCCATCCCTGATCAGCTTGGAAAAAGCTAAGCGTAGGTGATGTCACTTGATCTTGTGACTCAATTCTTCATCCTGCAGTCTGCAGGCAGAGTATTTATGATGATTCATTACTGGTCCACAAGGCGCCAGCAGAAGCCATGCCCAAACTTGATTTGTGAACAAGAGTTGTTATCTTGCCTTCCGTTCGCTCTACTACTGTTGATAATGATTATTATACAGCCCTCCGCTGCCTTGTTGTTGTAGAGAGCCATGCGGGCTCTCCAATACAATGTATCTACAGCATGCACTCCTCAGGGCGGGCTCATCCCGAGGATATAAATAAAACGCGGTGAGACCGCTCGGGGTCTTTCCGCCGCACCTCAGTACGTGCGTGTGTGTCTTATTTCATCGGAGTGCTCCACTAGGCCTTGGCCACTCCCGCGCAGCAGAATTGCACATTGGCGACGAGGCCTGTAGTGAACCCGCGCCTCGCCGGTTTACCTGCCCAGCGCAAGGAGTCTCCCTGCGCTTTCCAGGATGCAACACAACAGCACGCCCGATCGGCCACACCACCGCATCTCGGACTCTGCTGCTCCTGACGAGGGTGTGCCCTCTCCGCGGCCCCTCCCCCCTCGAGAATCGAGGCCTGGCCTGCCCGGAAACATCCGGCCGCAACATCCGGCCGCACGTCGCCACTGAGCCAGGGGGGCGCGACTCGTGCCGGAGATCCGACGGCAGCGGACTCAGCAAGGCCCTGCTACGGCCCCGCCTCACATGCGCCCACTGGCCGGACAAGACCACATGACCAACACCCACCAGCACCGCAGGTGAGCGCGCTGGGACCACGCGCAGGGCATCAACTCCCTGCATAGAGGGGACTGGGGCTTTGCAGCGCCCCCTACAGGACCTACTCAAAGAGAAAAAAGAAGAAAACTCCAGACAGGAAGAAAGCCCCAAACAAGGGGCAATAAACGAGGAATAGTTAACATAAGGAACTACGCTGGCAAAATAAGCACAACAGGGAGCATACAGAGCAAAGACACAAGAAAAGGGAGAACTGAGAAGCACAAATACACTGACCCTGCAAGAGGCATAACAAAGGTACACTCCTAGACGGCGGCCTAACCCCAGCAGGTCACGCAAACATGAGCACCCCACCGCAAGCAGGCGCCGCGAACAATCAAGCTGTAGCTGCAGCACATGGAACAGTGAAGAGGTCACTGCTAATATACTACGGGAGCGGAGAGATATATGACTTATTTGAGACACTCCCAAACACGGAGGAAGACGATGAGTGCGAAGCTGCAGTCACAGCACTAAATCGACACTTCGACCCCCAGCTCAACCCCGATTTTGAGCGATTCAAGTTACGACAGGCAAAGCAGTGCGACACCGAATCAGTGGACATGTTCTATGCACGGCTAAGGTGGCTGGCAAGCACATGCACGTTCGCCGACCAGAGGGAAGAAATACGGGCCCAGGTGATCCAAGGGTGCAGCTCAGTACTACCCCGGAAGCTGATTCTTCGTCAACCAGGAATATCGTTGGAAGACATCCTGATTCTCGCCCGGTCCCACGAGCTGTCGACGCCCGAGCAGAGGAGATGGAGATTGCCCTGAACAGAAGCGCTGCGACATCCCATGCCCCCAAGTACACTCACGTCAAAGAAGAAAGGGTTGAAGCAATCGAACGGCGCCCGAACCCCATGCACACCACCACAAAGGCTCAGACAGGTGGAGCATGCCGAAACTTGAGAGCAGACCATCCCCCATCCGGCCCGTGCTTTGCTAAAGGAAAAACCTGCTCCCGGTGCGGGAAGCCAAATCCTTATGCAAAAGTATGCCGGAGCAGCAGGTCCCGGCCAGTTTTCACAAAACAACCTGGGACCATGCCACAAATACGATAACTGTCGATCGACGACTCCCATGTCCAAGAGGAGGGTGCATCACAAGGACGTCAGTTCACCCTGGAAGAAGACGATGATGACATGTTCGTCATATCCTTCGTAAGCCGCTCGGACAAACACAAGAGACCTCCACCATGTGCTCCGTCAAGGTGGCAGGATCCACCGTCCAGGCACTGATTGATACCGGGGCGTCCGTGAACGTCATGGACTCAGAACAATACGAGCGACTATCTCCACCCCCCCACTCGCACCCACGAAAGCGAGAATATACAGGTATGGAGGAACTCACCCTCTCCCCCTAAGAGGGGTGATCGAAGCCGAAGTTACCAGCGACAAGCACACAACGAAAGCCAGGTTCCACATCACCGAAGGGAAAAAGGGAACCTTACTCAGCTGCCACACTGCAGAAGATCTAGGCCTAGTCTTCTTCGTGAATCAGGTGAATGACACATGCCGAAGCTATACTGCACGAATTCCCAGAACTGTTCGAGGGGTTGGGAAAACTCTAAGGCGAGCAGTTCAAACTGCACATCGATCCGTCCATCAGATCGACCGCGCTGAGGCATTGGAGAGTGCCATTCCACTTGCGTCCGCAGGTAGAAGCCGAACTAAAGAAGCTAGAAGACCTCGATGTCATCGAGAAGGTGTCGGGCCCGACCCGTGGGTGTCACCGCACCGAAGCCCAAACAGCCTGGTGCCATCAGGCTCTGTGTGGACATGCGCCTCCCCAGGCCATCAAGAGAGAGCGGCATCTGACACCCACAATGGACGACATTGTGGCGGACCTCAATGGGGCCATGTGGTTCTTGAAGCTCGACCTGAATGCCGGCTACCATCAACTGGAGCTCGAGCCGGAGAGCCGCTATATCACAATGTTCTCCACCCACGTGGGGCTCCGAAGGTACAAGAGGCTGAGCTTCGGGGTGTCCTCAGCGGCAGAGGTCTTCCAAAACGCCATCCGGGAGACCCTATCCGGCCTGCAAGGTGTCATCAATCTGAGCGTTGACATCCTGGTGTTTTTACACACACTGGAGGACCACCACGCACACCTACGAGCCACCCTACAACATCTAGCAGACAGCGGTCTAGCGCTTCATAAGGCCAAGTGTTCTTTCTACCAGGAGTCCCTTGATTTTTTGGGATATACCTTTTCAAGAGAAGGTTTAAGAGTGGATCCCAAGAAGGCGACAGCCATCCGGTCAGCTCAGACCCCCACATCGCCCACGGAAGTCCGCAGTTTTTTAGGGATGGCCACCTACTGTGGCAGATTCATACCGAATCTGTCCTCGCTGTCTGAACCCCTAAGTACCCTCACACGCAGTGGACACACGTGGGAATGGACCACCGAAGTTAACACCGCATTTCACGCCATCAAGACGGTCTTAATGGATAAAACAGTCATGGCCTACTTTCACCCAGGAAGGCGCACCGAGTTGGTAGTAGATGCAAGCCCTGTTGGACTGGGAGCGGTCCTCCTCCAAGAGAGTGGTCAAAAACGTGTGTGCCTGTTGCATACGCAAGCCGTGCCCTGTCGGACACGGAGAAAAGATACGCCCAGATTGAGAGAGAGGCCCTGGCCATGAAGTGGGCGTGCCAGTATTTTCACCCGTATCTCTATAGACAGGAATCCCAAGTGGTGACGGACCACAAGCCGTTGATCCCCCTGTTCGCAGGAACTTCGAGACTGGCACCCCCAGGATAGAGAGGTGGGCGGTGCAGCTGCAGGCATACAGTCTCAAAGTAATATTCCGTCCTGGAGCACACAATCCAGCAGATTATCTCTCAAGGCACCCGGAGGCGACAGTCGCACAGTGTACTCACCGAGATGAGGAACACACTGAAGCTCTGGTCCGGATGATCACTCGGGAAGCATGCCCCAAGGCAGTGACACTCGAAGAGATTGGGCTGGCCAACACCATGGATGATACGTTGGTGAGAGCCAAGGAAGCCTTGCTCACCAGAGGCTGGACCCACTTCCTGGACGGAGCGCAGGCGCTCAATGCAGAAGACCATCTAGCGCGACAGCAGCTATGGAGGGTTCGCAGTGAACTCAGTGAGGGGGAGCACGGCGTCGTGCTGCGAGGCCATGTCATCGTGGTCCCGAAGAGGCTGCAAGACCGAGTCGTTAATCTGGCACACGTCGGGCACCAGGGAATGGTGAAAACAAAGGCATGCCTGCGGTACAAGGTGTGGTTCCCCGGCATGGATACCACCGTAGAAGAGAAGGTCAGAAACTGCCACTTGTGCGCCATAACAGGAGGTGACCCGGCGCCGGTAATCACGGAAGAGTCCAGCGAGACACCCTGGTCCAAGGTCAGCATTGACTTTGGTACTTTTCCTGATGGCCGCAGCACTCTGGTACTGATGGATTCATACTCGAAATTTCCAGTGGTGGAGGTGGTCATATCCACCGCATTCACCCAAGTCTAAGTGGCCCTCGACAAAACATTTGCACTCCTGGGTCTCCCTGAGGAAATACGATCTGCCAACAGGCCCCCCTTTCAAGGGCGAGAATTCCAAGAATATCTGGAGAGGAAAGCCGTTCGGCACTGGAAGATTACACCACAGTGGCCTCAAGCGAATGGGGAGGTTGAGCGCTTCATGGGAACACTCAATCTACGCATTGCTGTGGAACAGGGAGAAGACGCTGAAAAAGCTTTGCACCAATTCCTTGATGCATATCTGCAGACCCCTCAAAGTACCATGCACTGTGCACCATCTCACCTGCTCTTCAGGAGAGCCCCGCGAGACAGCATCCCAAAAGACCCTGCCTGGAGGCCCCCTGAGAGAGATGACGTGGCGGTACAAGACCGGAGAGAAATGACAAACAAGAAGGCAAGTCTCGACAGAGGTGCCAAGACACCATCCCTAAAGGTGGGAGATTATGTGGTAGTCAGAGACAGACATCCCGGCTGGAAGTATCGGACACCGTATGAGCCGGAGGTGTGGAGAGTCACCCACGCCCGGGGAACCATGATCTCCGCGAGAAAAGGACAGCAAGTGGTTACAAGAAATGTGTCGTGGTTCAAGAAGGTGCCAGGACCTTGCGATGACATGGATGAACTCACCATACCGGAGGAAGCTGGAGATCCGCTGAGTGGAAGTCCACAGACACAATCTACTCCTGATCGGGACTCTGAAGAGGCCCAGGCTGGCGTGGCTGCGCAAGCCCAAGATGATCCCCATCCGCACGTGCTGGACATGTTGACGACACGTTACCTGGCCAAAGCAGGGACCAGTTCCAGCTCCCGGAGCCAGAGGTATGGTCTCTGGCCGAACCCTGCGCCCAGCCAGCGATTCAAAGACTTTGTGTGTGTTTCACCCTAACTCGGTAATTAGTATGTTAATGTTAGCTAAAGAAATGGAGGGATGTAGAGAGCCATCCGGGCTCTCCAATACAATGTATCTACAGCATGCACTCCTCGGGCGGGCTCGTCCCGAGGATATAAATAAAACACGGTGAGACCACTCAGGATCTTCCCGCCGCACCTCAGTACGTGTGTGTGTGTCTTGTTTTAACGGAGTGCGCCACTAGGCCTTGGCCACTCCCGCACAGCAGAATTGCACAGTTGCTACTTCCGGACTATGAACAAGGCATCTGACCCAGGTGAATGTGCCACATGTTCTCCAGTTTCAGGTTCTCGCCACCCTCACCCTTCCTCGCTGTGCATCACACACTGGTAACTAATGCCCAGGTCTACGATGTTCTAGACCCCAGGGAACAAGCAGAAGAGTAGCTGTTTGGTGACAACCTTCACTCAACCTCCCTGGATGCCACAAAAAGCAGGCAACTTCGGAAAAAAGGCTGCAGGTTTAATATATACATTTGAGTAAGTGCTCCATTGTAATTATTATGAGTTATGAAAAGCCATTAATTTGTCACTGTTTTTTTTTTTTTATAGTCAATTGTATTGATTTTGCAAAGAGATAATGATAAAAACATAAGTACCAACAGTACAGCATGATCAGCAGCACCACAACCTGTGACATTCGGCGATTAAAACAGTCTTGCAACAATATACATTGTTGTTTCTCCGTCTTCAGAGGGGCACATGGAATTAGATCTAGGAAAACAAGGAAGTTAATCAATCTAGCATTCACAACCATTTACCCTAGACCTTTCGGTGCTTGGCCGGACAACCCCTGGCCTCATATAGTCGTAGCTCTTGTGCAGTGCACCAGTCCACTCCTCTGTGCCATTTAGTTATAGTGGGCGGGTGGGATTTTTCCATGCCACCTCGATATCGCGTTTAGCCACTACAAGGGCAGACCCCAGAAACATTTTATCTGCTCTTATCCATCTAGCCCGTCAGTGACGCCCAGTAATATGTTCAGGGGGTTATGTGGGACCTTCCATCCCAGCACCTCTGTAAGTTCTGCCTCCAGTGCAGCCCAGTAAGAGGTTATACGTGGGCAGGACCATACCATGTGGAAGAAAGCTGTGGGTTCCGCATCACATCTTGTGCATGTTGGGTGTGAAATTAGGCCTGCTCTGTGTGGGCGGGCAGGGGTAAGATAGGAGGTGTGTAGGTAGTAAAGCTGGACCAGGCAAAGTCTAGCTGAGACAGTGATAGTCTTGGCGGCCATCAGAGCGTCCCTCCAATCCTCCTCCTCCAGAGGGCATAACCATGTCTCCCACCTGGCTCTCAATTGGCCAAGGGAAGTAGGACCATTATTAGTTAAGGAACGATATATACGTGAAACTCCTCCCCTCCCGAGGTTACCCATCATGATCTGAGCTTCAAGGGGGCTGTGTTCTGGCAGTGATGTGCCGGGCTTTATATGCATGTCTAGGGCATGGCGGAGTTGTAAATATCTGTAGAACTGGGACGGGTGAAGCAAATGTCTAGTTTGCCAGTCAGCAAAGGAGCGAATATGGTCACTGACCCACACGTCTCCAAGTTGTGAGATGCCAATGAGGTCCCAACTTTTAAAACCTTCTAAACCCCGCACCTCCCGCAAACATGTGCCCTGCCAAAGGGGTGTTTGCTGAGTCAGTTTGTCCTTCCATTGAGTGTGTCGTAGGGAGGCGAGCCAGCCAGAATGACTGTTCTGGTCACCGTGGGGAGGTCCCCGGGAAAGGGATATCCATACATCATAGCCTGAACTTTAGAGAGGCGTAAGTCTTTGAGTTCCGTCCTGTAAGCAGGGTCAGACCACCTCCCGTTGAATCAATCGTGTATTACCAGGAGGAGGGTTGCAAGATAATATAAGTACAGGTTTGTTAGGCCCATGCCTCCGTCAAAGGGTGGGATCTGGCAGAGCGGGAGCGCCATACGCGGCCGTATGCCACTCCAGAGAAACCTTGTAATCAGACTATCTATTCCCTTGAACCAGGCTCGGGGGAGAAGGAATGGAATATTCTGAATGACATAGAGGAACCGGGGGAGAATCATCATTTTGAATAGCGCTATCCTCCCTAGCGGGTTAAGTGGTAGTTTTTGCCACTTCTGCAGGTCCAGCTTGGTGTTAGCGACCAGAGGAGTCATGTTGAGTGCCCAGGCTAGGTCAGGCAGTATGTGCAGCATTCCGTCCATCATCTTGTGTGTTTTGCATTTCGCCCTAAGTGGGAAGGGTATGCCCAGACGTGGGTCCCGTGCTCACTACGCCACTGGAGTCAAGCTATCCTGGCTGATGAAGGCTGATAGCCTGAAACCGGTCCTAGGATGCTTGATTCCGGTCCAGGGAAGACATGGCTTGGCAGTTCGGTCTGGACTGTTCCCATGAGGCACAGGGTCAAGACTGATTTGCATATGGCCATGTCTGAACTGGGGTGGCGTGGTGAAGCAAAATAACGATGGATTAAACCCAGATCTGTGACTGGGGGTGAATGTTTGCCAATGTGCAGCATTCCGTCCATCATCTTGTGTGTTTTGCATTTCGCCCTAAGTGGGAAGGGTATGCCCAGACGTGGGTCCCGTGCTCACTACGCCACTGGAGTCAAGCTATCCTGGCTGATGAAGGCTGATAGCCTGAAACCGGTCCTAGGATGCTTGATTCCGGTCCAGGGAAGACATGGCTTGGCAGTTCGGTCTGGACTGTTCCCATGAGGCACAGGGTCAAGACTGATTTGCATATGGCCATGTCTGAACTGGGGTGGCGTGGTGAAGCAAAATAACGATGGATTAAACCCAGATCTGTGACTGGGGGTGAATGTTTGCCAATGTGCAGCATTCCGTCCATCATCTTGTGTGTTTTGCATTTCGCCCTAAGTGGGAAGGGTATGCCCAGACGTGGGTCCCGTGCTCACTACGCCACTGGAGTCAAGCTATCCTGGCTGATGAAGGCTGATAGCCTGAAACCGGTCCTAGGATGCTTGATTCCGGTCCAGGGAAGACATGGCTTGGCAGTTCGGTCTGGACTGTTCCCATGAGGCACAGGGTCAAGACTGATTTGCATATGGCCATGTCTGAACTGGGGTGGCGTGGTGAAGCAAAATAACGATGGATTAAACCCAGATCTGTGACTGGGGGTGAATGTTTGCCAATGTGCAGCATTCCGTCCATCATCTTGTGTGTTTTGCATTTCGCCCTAAGTGGGAAGGGTATGCCCAGACGTGGGTCCCGTGCTCACTACGCCACTGGAGTCAAGCTATCCTGGCTGATGAAGGCTGATAGCCTGAAACCGGTCCTAGGATGCTTGATTCCGGTCCAGGGAAGACATGGCTTGGCAGTTCGGTCTGGACTGTTCCCATGAGGCACAGGGTCAAGACTGATTTGCATATGGCCATGTCTGAACTGGGGTGGCGTGGTGAAGCAAAATAACGATGGATTAAACCCAGATCTGTGACTGGGGGTGAATGTTTGCCAATGTGCAACATTCCGTCCATCATCTTGTGTGTTTTGCATTTCGCCCTAAGTGGGAAGGGTATGCCCAGACGTGGGTCCCGTGCTCACTACGCCACTGGAGTCAAGCTATCCTGGCTGATGAAGGCTGATAGCCTGAAACCGGTCCTAGGATGCTTGATTCCGGTCCAGGGAAGACATGGCTTGGCAGTTCGGTCTGGACTGTTCCCATGAGGCACAGGGTCAAGACTGATTTGCATATGGCCATGTCTGAACTGGGGTGGCGTGGTGAAGCAAAATAACGATGGATTAAACCCAGATCTGTGACTGGGGGTGAATGTTTGCCAATGTGCAGCATTCCGTCCATCATCTTGTGTGTTTTGCTTTTCGAGTGCCCAGGCTAGGTCAGGCAGTAGGGCGACCCATATCCCCAAATATTTGAAGGATTGCCGTCTGATAGGGACAGTGGATTGCCAATCAAAACATTCCCTTGAGAGATGTAGGGGGACCAAAGTCGACTTGGCCGAGTTCAGGTGTAGCCCAGAGACCCGCTCAAAGGACTGCACTATGTGCAGGCATCTAGGACCGGATAGGGCCAGGTCTGTGAGAAAGAGCAGGACATCGTCTGAGTATAAAGCAATTTTGTCTTCATGTGATCCAAGCCAGTTCCAGCCCTGAACCTGGTTATTCGAGCGGATGAGATTGGCCAGGGGCTCCATTGCCATAGCGAAGAGGAGGGGCAAGAGGGGGCAACCCTGTCTCGTCCCTCTTCTGATTGGAAAAATGTTTGAGAGCGCTCCATTGACAAGCACCCGTGCATTCGGTTCGGAGTATAGGATGTGAACCATACGGCAGAATTTAGGGCCCATGCCCATAACCACCAAGACGTCCTCCAAATAGCCCCAGTCGACCGAGTCAAATGCTTTCTCGAAGTCGACTAGGAGGAGCGCCAAGTAGGGGGTCAGTGACTGTCGTTTGGCCAAGGCCATATGTAGACGCCTCAGGCAGTGTCTGGTACTCCGTGCCGGCATGAAGCGGCACTGGTCAGGGTGGACCAACTTGCTAAGGTGTGGCCTAAGACGTTGAGCCAGAACTGTGGGGTATATTTTGACCTCCGTATTGATCAGGGAAATGGGGCGATAATCAGTACATGCTGGTGAAGGTGGTTGTGTTTTGGGAATAATAGCTATTGTGTCCGTGTCAGTCTCTGGAGGGAAAGAGCCTTTTTCTATGGCCTCCTCGTAAAGGGCCGCCAGGTGAGGAGTAAGTAAGTTGCGGTAAGCGGAGTAATATTCCTATGGGTAGCCGTCCGGGCCAGGAGTTTTACCGGCCACGACCAGCGAAAGGGCACCTTGTATTTCTTTGCACGTAATCAGACTTTCCATTCCCTCTGACTCAACAGTGCTAAGCTTAGGGAGGTGAAGGTCCTCTAGGGTGATCAGCTCTGTCAGTGAGAGTTCTGGTTTCCGGGCAGAGTATAGGTCTGAGTAATAGTCTGCGAAAGTTTGGGCCATCGCTTTGGGAGAGCGATGAGTGTTTCCTTCTGGGTCACGGATCTCCGGAATTATCCGGTTCGCTAATTGGTAGGATACTAGTCTGTGTAGTATTTTCCCGTTTTTATCACCCCACCCATATACTCGAGCAATCGAGGACCTCCATAAGATTTTTGCAGAGTCTAGAGAGATCTGTCTCATTTCATCCCACACTAATGCCAGTTGGCGCAACTGAGTTTCATCTGGTGTTCCAGATGTGTCTCTCTCAAGCTGGATCGCTTGGGATTTGAGGAGTGTGAGCCTACTGTCTCGTGCTGTTCGTTGGGCTTTGAGGTGGCTCTTGGCGAGTCCATGGATCGTGGCTTTAGCCACCTACCACATAGTGCCCGGGGATGAAACGGAGTCTTGTTTCGTGAGGAAGTAATGCTTAATTTTAGCTTTGTTTCTTTAAATTTCCGGTCTTGGAGAAACCAAGCATTCATCCCCCACATTGGGCGGAGAGCAGTGGGTGGGTCGCCCAGGGTCAAGAGTAGTGGTGAGTGGTCTGAGATGCCTCGAGGGAGGATATGTATTTCTCTAACTTTACTACACTCAGGGGCCGGCATAAACATCATGTCGATGCGAGAGTGGCTGTGGTGCGCTGCAGAGGTATGGGTGTATTGGGTTTCCCCTGGGTTCCATGATCGCCATACGACGCAAATACCCATTGCTTTAGTCCAGTCCGTTAACTGTTTGGCGTGAGAGGTGCGTGTGATGGAGGGAGTCCCTGTGGTGTCTAGCCTGGAGTGCATAACAGCGTTGAAGTCCCCCCCCCCAAAATTGTTGTTCCAGGAGGTAGGGAGGAGAGTATTTCACCTATGCGGTATAGGGTCTGTGCGTGGGTGGCGCCAGGAATGTAGATGGAGAGGACATTGAGGGCCTCTTCACCTAGAGCTCCGGAGAGGGCTACAAAATGGCCGTTGAGATCTCTGGTAATCTGAGTAGGTATGAAAGGTAGATTGCGCTTTAAAAGGATTGCAACTCCACGTGAGCCCCATGTGAATCCTGAGTGCCAGGATCTGTCAAATCCGTACCTTGCAAGGAAAGGACAGAGATTGCCCATGAGGTGGGTTTCTTGGAGCATGAGAATATCAGGGGCATGTCTTTGGGCATGTCGCAGGACCGTGGTCCATTTGATCCTGTCTAGCAGGCCGTTGACGTTCCATGACATGATACGGAGAGAGTTCCCTTTATATGTCATTGTGTCATGATCAGTATGAAAAGCCTGCAGTGCCTCGGGGGTCTGCTGTGTGATGGACGTCTGGGAGGCTGAGATGTGTTAATTGTGTGTTTCGCCTGTTGATGTGCACTTGTGAGGTTGTTTCGTATCATTGTAGGGCTGAGATGCTGTGAACTTTGAGTTGCTGAACAACTGGTAACTTGGGACAACGGCCCCAACCCCCCCGCCCTATACTTCAAGAACAGAAGCATCTGTCGCCCTATAACTGTTGAGATGAATTAAACTATAACGTTTAGAGTCAATGAAACGTGGTGGACCCCTCTCGTTATAGGATCAAAGTGTACATCAGCAGAAGTATCTGATTGGTCTGGAGTGTCGCCATTGTTCAATTGAGTGCATTCTAGTGTGATGGGTTCTGTTCGTAGCACCTTGTGGGAGCTTCAGCTGGAGATAGCCGGGCTACGGGAGAGATCAGAGTCAGTAGAGTCAATGGCCATCATTTTGGATGAAGTGCTCTCCATAGGTGAACGATCTCGGGACCCGGAGCCCTGCGGATGGTGAGGTCCCGGCGACAGGGCCCGGCGGTGGGAGTTTGGGGATACAGTCACTGGAGAGTCCGATCTGGCCCTGCCCGTCTTCCGGCCCATGCGGGACTGCGTGCGTCTCCTTTGCGGATCAGGGTTGTGAGCAGCTGTAGTTTGGGCTCCTGGGGCCGAAGTCATGGATCTGAGTCGAAGGGGACGCTCTTCTGTCAGCCAGGTCCAGGCAGCTTCCGGACTATCAAAGAAATGTGTTTTGTCCTGAAAGACCACGCGCAATCTTGCTGGAAAGAGTAGCCTGTACTGTAGGTTGAGGGTGCAGAGTTTTTGTTTCACGTCCGTGTAGGAGCACCTCTGTGTTTGAACTTCTCTGGTGTAATACGGAAATATTATGATGGTGTGATTTTGGTAAGTTACGGTTTTCCGGACACAGGCTTGTTGCAGGATCAGGTCCCTGTCTTTAAAGTTGAGGATCCTTGCTATAATGGGTCGGTGTGGGGCACCCGGGGGAGGTTTTGGAGCCAAGGAGCGATGCGCTCGTTCCACCACGGACCAAGTAGAGAGCATGTCTTTGGGCATCCATGAACTAATCCAAGTTTCGATGAATGACTCCATCGCTCCATGTTCAACGCCCTCCGGGAATCCCACCAGACGCAGATTGTTGCGTCTGGATCTGTTTTCGGCATCTCCTGCCCTCCTGTGAAGTTCTTTGGCTTGAGTTTGCAGGCGGGTCATCTGTTCCTTCAGGCTCGTAACATCGTCTTCGACAGAGGAGATGCGAGATTCAGTTTCGGTGATCCTGGCTGTTGCGTTGCAGAGGTCCTGTCGGAGCAGTACCATGTCGACTCGAACCTCTCCAATCTTATTTTCGAACGAGGCCTGTGAGGTGGAGATGGCTTGTAGGATCGTGTTGAGGTCTCCACCCGTTGGAGTGTGCCCTTCTGCAGCCTCGGACCGGGTCCCATTTTTATTAACAGTGTATTGGTCCATTTTAGTCTGTGTCGCAGGTGGTCTCGAGCCCCGGTCTTTCCCCTTAGCCGGGAGGTCCAGGGAGGGCCAGTGGCAGCAGTAGTATTGCTGGTCATTATACGGTCTCGCTGGGAGGGTATTGGCTGGTTCGCACAGGTGGCGCGTGTACCTTCGTGGATCACTTGGGACCTCTCAGGGTGAAGGGGTCACCGCGTGTTTCCCGATTGGGATCGCAACGGTCATCAGGTAAGTTCGCTGTGAGTAGAGAGGTATTCTTCTGCTGCGTAGCTATGTTTCAGTCGGGGTGAGAGCTTGTCAATTCCAATCGATGGTCAGCTTCACCCAAGGCCTGGGCGCCGCTTAGTATTATTACATGTGAGAATGCGCTGTGCGATCCGGGATGAAGTCAGGGTAGGTGATTGGTCCGTGCCCGCCACCTGAGCAGGTGTCTCTGGTGGCTGTCAGTCACCTAGGTGCTGGTCCAGGTGCAGCTGTGTAGTGGCTAGATGGGAGGCGAGTGTGCGCTTCCTCCCAGTGAAGCAGTTTGCACATTGAGTTGGTGGGCCCACTCGGGCAGGGTGGGGGGGGGCCCCAGGAGCCCGCCGCTGCACGACTTACAGCCGATCTCTCCACCCGTGTTGATCTGGGTGTCGCACCCCCACTGGGGTCCCAGCGGCAGCCAGGCAAATCTTACCGCGACCTGGGGGGGGCTCTTCCTCTGCAGTGCAGCTTTGCCTCAGCCGGGACAGAGGGCGGTCAGTTCTGGCGCTCGGGAGTTCACTTAGGGCTCAGTGCGCGCCTCGTTCACTGCATGCAGAGACCCACCAAGGGTTCAGGGGCCAGGCCGGGGCAGACAAAAGGCCAGTATCGCTCGCGGCCCATTGGGTGGACTAAGTATAGAATTGCAAGGTCCAACTGGGCAGGAGGAGGGGTCCCAGTAGTCTACCACTGCACGATCTCGCAGTCGACCCCTCCGCCCGTGGTTGGCCAGATGCTGCCGCGCCAGGCTGCTCGGGGGTCTGGTTGGCTGTTTACCCCTCGCTGGGCTTGAGGCCCAGGGTCCAGGCCACGCACCGGGCCAGTGTCTCCCCAGTAGTAGCGGGGGGAAGGAGGGGCCTCCTAGTAAGGCTCGGTCAAGCACGTGAAGGGCCAAGGCCCAGAGCCGCAGTAGTGCAGGGCAGGGAGTATCACGGGCAAACAGGCCTTCAAGCCGCGGGGTGCAGGAATGACCCAGAGCGCCCCTGGGAGTCCTGCGGTTGGAAGATGGGAGGGGGAGAGGGGGAAGCCTCTCATGAAACCCCCTCTGCCCGATTAAGACAGCCAATCCACCCCTTCTCAGTCCCCCCTCCGCTACGGGCCTGTCTGGATGCAAATCTCCGGGACCACAGCCGTTGTTGCACCAGGCCAGGAGGATTTATTCGGGGGCAGGGCTCTTCACCCCCACGCACCGCAGCCTCCCACACTCACCAGGCCGTAGGAGGTCCGGGCAGCAGGTGCTCCTCGTGCACCGGCGGGCCTACACGTCTCGTGCTCACTGGGTTGTAGGGTGCCCGCGGGGCCCAACACTTTACTTAGGCCCCCAGTGGTCCAGGCCGGAGCCCGATGCCGCCCCTCACCCACAGGATTTCAGCACCGGAAGGGGGGGAACCCAGTCCATGGGTCCCCGCTGCCCGAAATAGCAGCCGATCCCCTAGCCTTCGTCCTGCCCCCAGCCAGGCGCAGTCGCCGCAGGCCCAAGTTCGTGCCCCAGCTCCGGAGGCCCGGTCGGGGGAAGGGGGGCCTCACCTCAGGCCGCACATCAGAACTCCTCTCTCCGCGCTATGTAGAACAGGATTGACCCGCGGCCCCACGGCTCTGCACCTCGCCCACGCCAGGTGAGTCACTTGGTACCCCAGCCCGTCAGTGGGCCACAGTACAGGGGGGGCCCGATCCGCAGCAGGGATACTCCCGTCGCCAATCCCCCGGCGTCTACAGCCTCGATGCGCGGTGAACGGGCGCCGCCATTTTAAGTTCAGCGCGGCCCGGAGACCTGGGCACAAAGCCATCCGCTGTGCCCGATTTTGCAGTGTTTTCGCCACTGATGGGCAGCACGGATTGTAGTAGGGTGCTGGCGATGAATTAGGGGGATGGATGGCTGCCGATGGTGGCGGATTCTGGAGCGGATGACGGAGGGGTCCAGAGCACTCTTAGAGTGCGACCTCCATCTTGACGCTTCAAGCCACGCCTCCTAATTTGTCACTGTTTAACACCGAGTTGAGACCAATAGCTTCTAGAAGAAAGTACTGAGTTCTGAAACCTGTCTGCTTCCAGGTGAAAGTGCATGATATTGATAAATGTACTTCCAGGTCAGAGTTAACTTCTTTACCCTTTCCCAGGGAGGTTTCATGACCAGCTCCACTGATGCTCTGTCCTGAATAGTCACCGTGCTCCCCAAGCCACGTCATTGTGGCTATGCAATGGCCTGGTATATAGCTACGGCCAATTAAGTATTGAGACAGTTGTTCCTTATTGCACTGCTTCAGTGTGCTCATTAAATGGGCCGGGATCGTGGGACCCTAACTTAACATAACTTGTATTTGTAAAGCGGGGTATCTTGGCACTGAAATAACAGATGATTATTGTTACCCAACAGTACTCATTTTATCTACCTGGGAAGGATGAAAGGCTGAATTGACCCACTGGAGTTGGAACCTGTGGCCATGAGGTCAAGCACAGATCCCTGGAATGAATGCATTAATCCAATGAACGCCCAGCTCTTGCACTAGCCATCATGTAGCTGGTGAATGGTACTAGCTGGATGCCTGGACATTGGTCGCCTGCTGACTGTCCTTCCCGTCTGTTTCTGGGCCAGGGAGGAGATGGTAACCTGAGTTTGCCTGGGGTCAAAGATGGGTGATGCAAGTGAACCAGGGGAGTTTGTTCAGGGTTCCGAATCACCTACATGTTCATGATTTCTTCAGTAGGCAGGCAGACAACAGTGGTAATGAACTAGCCAGCAGCAATAAATAAGCCGCCAGTGAAAACCTGCTAAAGAACATAGGTTCATTCTCTGTACCTAACAGAAAAGGTTTAGCAGGGATGCCACTATATATTTAGACAGTGAATGCCCCAAGCGCATAAACAGTCTCCTGATAACCTCTGCCCTAGGAGTGCACTTCTACCCACAAAGTTAGGTCTGCTGGCATAGGTCTCCTAGTCTAGGTTCTTGCCCATAACAAGGTGCCAACAGGTGGTAGACCACCCTGACTTTGCTCTACAACCCTCACAGGTGGCAGTGCTCGTCCCTACCACGTCTTTCTGGACCAGGGGTCAGCTTTCCTTCTCTGAACTGAACTCAGCTGCTCTTGGTGGTGGGTAGGACAGGTTTCTGCGATCTCATGAGGATTTGTAAAGGTCCTGCTGTGAGTAGCAGGTCATTGAACCCATGGTTCTGAAGCCTCAGCTTGTTCCTGTCCCACCTTAGTTAGCCGCTGTCACTCCGGACATTACTGGAGCACATGTAGACCACTCCAATGAACTATACCTCTGCATTTCCAAAGGATTGTTGGTCTGATTGCAGCTCGTTCTGAGTCAGGTAGCGAAGAATGTAATCACACCTTCATGTGTAATGCACAGGAGACCAGGCTTGCATTAGCTTAATTTGGCTGCCTACGCAGACTTGTACCTTGTACAGGCATTCTGAGTGGTTCCTAGAGCCATGCATGGCAGGTCTCCAACTTACATAATGAACAAGCTCTTGATTGACACTTGTAGGCATTCAGCAGAACAGTTGTTGACGGCGGTGGTCCCATAGGTTGAAGAGCTCAGAGTAGGTAGAAGCGGGTAATGTCTTTGGTGTGTAATTCTTTCCTCTCCTTTATCATTAGGGGTTCAGATGTCAGAGTCTGGTTTTTAATGCTATATAGACGTCTTGGATTCAGTCAAAGTGGTTCATCCGGAGCAGGGCTGGTGGTCAGGAGATGGGTACCTTGTAGGCAAAGCTTACACCGTCACCGCAAGCACCAACCCTCCCATGGTGGGTAATGACGCCATGTTTCAGGACGTGCACTACTATCGATCAGATGCCCTACAGTGAAGAACGAGGCATGAAATAGACTTCCTTTAGAAATTTAGAACGCTAACAATTTTAGAAAGGTTTACAAAAAGGTTAAAACATTTCTTTTCTGATGTTAAGTGCCTAGATACCTGATAGTTCTGTGATTGTAAAAGCATTTCAGAGTTAGACTTTTATAGGTCCCCAGAATGTTGGCCACAATAGATGCCAACTGCCCCAGCCTAGGGTTACTGATTATTTGTTCATGATTTGAGATTCTAGCGGGACCAGGAGCTGATACCTGACTAGAATTCTGTGTAAAGTCCTTTGCATTTTTTTTTGCACAAGGCAGTTTGCTTAATAATCTTTCATGAATAGGGTAGACAGCCCTAAAATACGTTTGATATAACTTCTTCTGTGTAAGCTGCTGCATTTATATCTAGGCTTTCCTGTTTTCAGTTTCTATTTTGTAAATTCTGGTATTTTTAAAGTGTTTTCAAGAGATTTCAATACCTTAAAAAACAGTCGTTATCAGAGGTTACACATTTTCGCGCCAATAAAAATAACAGAAACAGTGTTTTTCTGGTGTTTATGGAACTTTTTGCTTATATTATTGCTTTCAGCACTGATAGTGGATGGTATATAGACTGTGTCTGTATGGTGTATATGAGGTCCAAAAACATTTTAACAAATCAAACTTAATGTAGTACACCGTACAATACTTCTTCAGTGAGTCTTTGGTCATGTGCGCTTGCTCTTTCCTTCCCATGTAGACTTTTAACTATGAAAAGGCCCTCTCAAAATTGACACTTGAGAAGGGCAACATCAAAGCAGCCAGTACACAGTTTTCTAACTCTGGCCACTGGCATAGCTTTCCATTCCAATACTGGTGCACCTGAAGATTGCAATTCTCTGGGAAAGGTTCTGCAACAAATGTGTTGAACTGGGCGCATATTCCCTCAGAATTATTGAAGCAAAATGAAGCAGCACTTTTGAAAGTCTGGAGAAAATTCCCCTTTACAGAAGGGATCTAGAACTTGTGCAGAGTGCCTCAGAGTGGCTTCATTGACTTCAAAGTCATGGTTGGTGAAGGGGTATTTTTATGCATCATTGCAAGCCATTTCTCATACATTGTATAATAAAATTTCCTGAATTGCTCTTTAACATTTCTTTGCTTACTAAGTGGCAAGCACTCTAACATGGAACATTTTGCAGTGCCAAAGTCACCAAAAGTATCGCTCAGCCTACGCTCGATATATTTCACATCTACGCCAATTATGCTGAACACTTGGTAGACAAGGGTGTTTTCAGACTCTAGTTTTTTTTATTATGTCCACTACAGCAGTCATCTTTTCCTGTAAAAATCAAAGAATGCAGTAGAATGTACTTTTTTTTTCACATCACTATCAATATGTGACTAAAGATCCTCACATTTCTTGCCTTTGGCATCATCACTCAGCAGATATTCTGTAAACAGTTGCCACATGGATAATATAGCATTCACAGCCTCTAGGACTGAGAACCACCAGCTAAATGGCACAGTTGGGATGACTCTTTCTTTGATGCCACACAAAGCACAAAATGACACCGCATAACAAAACAGTGCACCAGAATGGATTAAAAAAGTCAAAAGCATTTTTCATTAACTCTGAAGATTGTAAAGATGCTTTCAACATACCATCTAGCAAGTGGCAAGGATCTCTTACAGGGAAGTACTTCAGCTCAGGTATCAATTTTGACAGGTCACCACACAACTTTTTCGTATACCTAGCTGAATCACTGAAAATACAAATAATATGACTCCAATCTTTGTTGAACTTGGTAAGAACGTTTTGCAGCAGCATTCCAAGTGACACTGCGTTCCATGTTTCCTAATAGTCTGGTGTCATGTTTTCACCACTATCCCAGATGCTTGGTGACAGCACTCTTTTCACATATACCTGTCACTACACCTTGCATTGAATGTTTAAAGCCTAGGGTGTTTGGCAGTTCACCTACTATCAATACTAACTCGATAAAAAAGGGGCTGATGTATCAAGGGGTTTTACCCATTCTCTGTGGGTAAATGTGATGGTACATACTGGGAAAGATTCTCATATAAACAGCCATTTTACCTATCAGTGAAAGAATCAAATGTAGCCAAAATAGCAAATATGATTTTGATATTTCCTGATTCGCTACAGTTTATAAAATAATTAAACAAGACCTAAAACATGCTTCTAAACCCTGTATCTTTAGACCAAAGACCGCAAAACTGAAAAAAGCAAAAGGAAGAAGAAACCATATTTTAGTGACATCCCTAAACAAACATAATTCAAGCAGAATAATGTTAGCCCAGTCTTTCTTGTTGCCACCTTGCATAACAAAGTTACATTGTATTGGCTCCTTCAGGAAGAAATAAAAATGACTCTTTCTACTCCCTCCCTTTTCCTTTCTTTGAATGGCATTTAGTTTGTGGTTGTGCAGGTGTTTTTTTCTGTGTTCATATGTTTACACTGGTGAGGGCTATTTCCCTTTCGGTGGGGTTTTATCAGTTATTATAGGTTTAAACCTAAAACAGGTTGGCTGATTTATATGTCAAAGGGGAGAAACATGGTGCCTTTTGCTGATTGGCCTCACATGAAAATACCAGCTATATTCGTAAAATACTGGCCACATAGCCAACTGTAGAGGCTTCTCAGACTGCCCAAGCACGACAAGAGCAGGCCTGTGCGACCTCAAGCACTACCGGCCTTTTGAGATCCTTGGGCCCCGGGAAAGAACAACGTAAGTCGAGGAAGCTTTGCTGGGTCCAGAGCCACAACCCACCAAGGCAGGACATAAAGTGAGGGAAACACTAGAGCTGGGGTACGGTGGCAGATTGCCCTCAGTGTCCGAAAAGAGGTTACAATGCCCACTGGCAGCTCTCGAGGGGCAGCACGTGCTGCACTTTTTCACGAAAGGGAGCACCATAGGTGCTCTACCTAAATCGCACCAACCTCTAGGTCGCGGATGGGCTCCGGAAGTCACTTCTCTGTTTGTCATTTCTCTGTGTCTCTTGAGATAAGTCTAATTGTTACTGCTCAGTGCTCTCATTGTGAATACCATCTTTTGGATGCTGGTTTTCCAGTGAGTGCTAATGTTAGCCCATTAGCAGTGAGACGCTGCCATTTGCATTTGAAAGACTGTTTCTGACCTCTCACCCAATGGGCTGTTTAACCCATGATTGCCTCCGTGAACAAAGGCAGAACGTCAGGAACTGAATTTTTGTTTGCATTTTACAAGTCTGCCAATTGACACTACAACATACAACAGCATCAGCCATTCCTGGTGTTTCAGCCAACAGCATGTTGTATTGTGGGGCTTGTAGTAGTTTCGCTTCCAGCAGTTTCATTTTGGGCTTAAAGCCCCAGCATGCAAAGTGCTGATGGCTAAAATGCCAGAAATGGCTGAAGGTGTTATACATAACATAGAGCCAGCAGTCAGCTGTGCTTTATAATTTTACAGAGTTGTCCAGTACGATGTAAAAACTGCTTCTAAAACCAAACATAACTTCTGCTCACATATTTTGTAGGGATTCACTCTCTCTTTCACACCGTGCATTAAAACTAACATTGGCAATGCAATTTGTTTTTTGTTGTTGTTTTTTTTTGTCAAAATCTTTTTATTGCAGTTTCAAAAGTTAACAGCTTGTGTGACTCAATTCAACAGTACAATAAGCCAATAGTGATAAGTAGCTAAAGGTAAAACACATCTTTCTCAGAGGTACTCAGCAAGGTCTAACCTTTTTACAGATACACAGATACAAATGTCGTCTTAGATAGTTAATTCAGCAAATCATCAATATAATACAGGATGTATCTGCGACACAGTTACTCGAGTTCACAATTTAACAGAAAAACTAAGCAACCAGACCAAACAAAACAAACCCGTGACTTATAGCTCACGTGTACTAAGAATCAGAGGGGTCTAATGGGCATGCAGGGGCGGATCAGGCCGGTGGAAGGAGGCAACGGGGCCAGCATCCCGTCCACCCCAGGCCCCGGCAGGCGGAAACGCCAGAAATAGAAGAGCAGGGCATCACAGATGTCCCAGAGCTAACAACCCGGGCCAAGTCGTCCTAGGTCTGGAAGAGATGTAGCGCAGATAGTCTGGGACCACAGGCAAAAAGCGGCAACCCCTCCGACAGGTAAGCTACCAACGGGATCCAAATGTAGTCAAACCCTGCACGGTCGTCTACCATTATATCTGCTATGTGCTCAAGCGCCAAAGCTCGTCACAACCGGGCATGCCATTGTGAGAGTGAGGGGGGCTCTGCCTTCTTCCACGCCGCTGCCACCTTGGCCACCCCTAGGCAAACCCACAAGATGGAGCGATCCCCCCCTCCGTTTGGTGTTTCAGACAGGTATCGCGCACTCCTAAAAGGACATGTTCCAGGGAGTCTGAGATTGGGTATCCTAGGATCTTCCTGATCTGGGCAAGGACTTCTTTCCAAAAAGTTTGAATGGCAGGGCAATCCCACCAGATATGGCGGAAGTCGCCCAGTAGACCACAGCCCCTCCAGCACCTATCTGCAGCATATGGAAAGAGGATATGGAGCTTTTGGGGGTATAGGTCCCAATCATACATTAGTTTGTAGTGGGCTTCTCTAAGAAACATGGATCTATTATATTTCCCAATGTCTTTTAGAGCGATCCCCACTGGTTCTCTGTCAGAGGTGTCTCTAATATCGTGTCCCAAAAGATTGTGTCTTGAGGGCAGCAATGGACCTGACGTATGCAAAAGAGAATAAAGAAATGAGATACACCCCCTCGAAGTGCTGCTCGATTGCACAAAGCTCTCTATAGGAAGTAGGTCTTGCCTGGCAGCAAGTCGCATCTGGGGTTGGAGCAACCAGTGTTTCAGTTGAAGATAGTGGTATTTTTCTGTCACTGGGAGTTTAAAAGTTGTTACACAACCCTCGAAGGAACGTAGTTCACCACGGACAAACATGTCTGAAACCATCAAACAGCCTCCCTCCCTCCATTTATCAAAGGGACCCCCCAATTCAGCGGGGGGAAGCCTGCGCTAAAGTGAATGGGGGTGTAAGGGGACGGAAATGTTGTTAAGGGTAACCACTTTGTGACCACATCCCACGCATGGAGTGTAGTAGCCGTGGGTGTGCTAAGGTCCTGCTTTGGCCGCCAAAGGAGGTCCCAGAGGATTTTACCCACCACCATCCGGTCCATATGGAGCCAGTGCCTGTCTGAGGCCCTGAGGGACAACTCTTAC
Organism: Calotriton arnoldi; assembly: GCA_963921515.1. Classification (NCBI taxonomy): domain Eukaryota; kingdom Metazoa; phylum Chordata; class Amphibia; order Caudata; family Salamandridae; genus Calotriton; species Calotriton arnoldi. The sequence goes on from CAWUFW010000881.1 coordinate 646,382, forward strand.
CCGAATCTGGGCCGCCCTTTAGTAGATGAGAAAATCCGGCAGGGACAAACTCCCTGCAAGTCGCGGTTTAGTTAGTAGTCGGTAAGGCAACCGGGCCCTCTGCCCTTGCCAAATGAATTTTGTCGTCATCGATTTCAGTTCTGTAAATAATTCTCTGTCAACCAAGATTGGGAGGCCCTGGAAAAGATAGATAAGTCGAGGCAGCGCATTCATCTTCACCGCATTGATTCTACCGAGCCAGTTGATGTATGCGGAGACCCACTTCTTGAAGTCCGCTAATCTGTTGCAGCAAAGGTGGGAAGTTGGCTTTATATAAGTCTGATGGGTTAGGTGTGATTTGATGCCCAGGTGATTTTATGGGCACACGAATGGCGAGGATGCCGCAATTGCAGCCATTTCCCCCTGCGGAACCATTAAGTTAAGTAAGAAGGATTTCGACAAGTTAATTTTGAAGCCCGCTGCTTTCTCAAAAGTGATAAGCTCAGACTGGATTGCCGGAAGTGAAGAACGGGGTTCCGTGACGGGTAAAAGGACATCGTCTGCAAATAAAGATATCTTATGATCGTCGGGATCGAATTTAATCTCGGGTATCTCCAGGTTGGCCCTAATACGCGCCGCCAGAGGCTCTATGAATATCACAAAAAGCATGGGCGATAAGAAACACTGACGGGTATCCCGTGAAAGATAAAAAATTCTGAGGACACCCTGTTAACCAGGACCCGGGATCTTGGACAGCGATAGTTAGCCTGCAGCATACCCAAAAAAGTATCCCCAAAACCGAACCGACGCAGGGCGCACCTCAAGAAGGACCAAATCGACACGGTCAAAGGCCTTCTCTGCGTCCAATAATAGTAAGGCAGCCGGAAAGAGTTTTCTATGCCCTTTCTCGATCAGGTGTACAGTTCTGCGTAAGTTGTCGTGTGTCTTGCGCCCCTTAATGAAGCCAGACTGATCCGGGTGGATCAAGTGTGGAAGCAGCTCCTCAAGTCTGCTGGCAAGTATTTTGGAATAGAGTTTAGCATCTAAGTTGAGAAGTGCTATAGGTCTGTAGGAGGAGCATAGTTGTGGGTTTTTCCCTGCCTTAGGAATGAGCGTAATCAACGCTTCACCCATTGAAGGGGATACCTGATGAAGGGTCCCAATTGCATTAAAAAGTTCTGTCAAGTGGGGTGCCTATTCCGCCCAAATGTTCTGTAGAACACAGCGCTAAAACCATCAGGCCCCGGGGCCTGTTGAAGTTTTAAGGCATCTATTGCCTTCTGTACCTCTTCTTGCGTTATAGGTTGGTGCAGGGATTCGTTGGCCTTCTCAGAGACCTGGGGTAGTTCAAGCGGGTTCAGATAGTGGAGCTGGTCTCCCTCACTAAATGGGTCCGCCCTATAAAGCGTTTTATAAAATTCCCAGAATGCCCCCGCCTTCCCCTCATCCCCATGGTGCAATTTGCCCAAGTCATCGATTATTGAACTGATATATTCCTTCTCTTGCTTGGCTCGTAACTGCCTCGCCAATCGTGAGCCTATTTTGTCATTTCCCTCATACCCCCTGGCCTGAAGGCGTAAAAGGGTTTTTTCCGCTCTATTAGCGAGATCGCCTGAAGTTTACCTCTACTGCCGTAACCTTTCTTTGAGGGCCAGAGATGGGGCCTCCATGCAATTTTTCCATTTTCTTGCAGTTCCTCCAAAGCCAACCTCTCAGATGTTTGTTGCTGTCGGAGGGCGATACATTTACCCCGAATGACATCCTTGAAGGCATTCCAGTTAGTCAGGGGAGAGGTGTCCTTGGGGTCGTTATTGCTGAAAAAAATCCCTGATTGACTGTCGTAGTTCATCTCGGAGTAGTTGGTCCCCGCCTAGAATTTTAGGGAAGTACCATCTTTTCAGAGTGGAACGGGGGAGCCGGCCAATTCAACCCTATTTCTAGTGGCGCATGATCCGGGAGGCATATCGAGTAAAGTTTAGCCACCAGGGTAGCGAGGCAGAGTGATTGGCTAAGAAATATGTGGTCAATCCTCGAATATACTCTGTGTGCATGTGAGAAAAAGGAGTAGTCACGCGTAGAGGGATTCAAAATTCTCCAAATATCTAATAACCCCATCCTCATAAGAGTGGATTTAAGTGTCTTAGGGAAAACCACTGCAGGAGCTCTGTGTGGGTGAGTGGTGTCTAGAGAAGGGTCCCAGATAAGGTTGAAATCCCCCAGTAGAACTATGTCCCCAAGGGCGAAGCTTTCAAGGGCCGTGAGAAATGAGCGGAGAAAGTCTGCTTGATCTGCATTTGGCACGTAGACCATGGCGATGGTGCATGGGCGACCCGCAAGATGCCCCCTAGCCATAAGGTATCTCCCCTCCCTGTCCGAGTCCGTGTCAGATGTCTGAAAGTGCACCGAGGAGTGAAACAGGAGTGCCACTCCATTTTGTTTAGAGATATTAGAAGAGCGAAAAATCAGTGGATAAGACCTATGTCGCAGGCGTAGTTCGTCCCCTTTCTTCAAGTGGGTTTCTTGTAAGGCAACTATTTGTGCCTGATTGTCCCCTAAAAACTTCCAGATGCGTTGCCTTTTGTTAGGGGAGTTGAGCCCCCTGACATTCCAGGACATGCACTTAAGGAACATCAAGTCTTGTGGGTAGATCACTGATCACATCTAGGGACAGCCACCCCCTACACCCCCCTCCCCGCCCCCCATCCGTCCCTCCCAATAAGAGATTAAATGAGATTCATCACCGGAATAACCTTAAAACAATACGAAAAAGAATAGAGTCTCCAGAAAGGCGAGACAGTCTCACTGGTGGTGACTCCCAGGGCGTATCCATGACCGCTCCCGACGCCTCGCACTGTTTATCGTTGGACACTGATTCTACCTCGGCCAGTCCCCCTCCGGACCCCGGTGGATACCCGAGACCAGAGAGTTCGTGTGATAGGGGACTTCATCGGCGATTACGCTGCGTTTCTCATCTCTGGGCGGAGGGCCCTTCGCTGTACGCCATCCCCAAGGAGACGGGAGCCCCTGAAATTCCGTGAGACGAGGGACGGTACCCTATAGAAGGAAAAATAGAACAGTGTCAGGGGTCCAGCCTCTGCTGCTGGGACGACGACCTGCCGCCCTTCTTGGGAGTCTGCCAGGGCCTCGGTTCCCATTGCTCCAGTGGCCGTTTCGCAACCACCGGAGCTCGCATTCTTCTGGCGGGGCGGCGTCCGTCTCCAGACTCAGCAGAGGTAGCAGCCCTGCAGACAGCTGGAGTGAAGTGACATTGCTTAAGGTGGTTGAAAGAGAAAGCTATACCAAAAGGGAGAAGTCCATCTGTGATTTGATTTTGACGCTCCTCGTGAAAGCCGTAGTCAACGGTCGAAACTGCTACCGGGCGAAGTCAGCGTGGGCTTTCTGAGCTGCAAATCCCGGAAAAGCTAACACTTGAACCCTGGAAGTGAGTACTCGAGTCAGAGCTTGGGTGCTTTGAAGGAGTCATGATGGCCAGGACATCCCTGGGACACATGCCCTCTTTCAGATCTCTGGCCAACCTATGCAGGCCGCCGTCCAGCCTGACCTCCTCGGGGCATCTTCTCCTAAGAGACTGAAGAAAAAGGCCCACCATGGAACGCTCCAGGTCTGGGCCTTGCACATCCCCCTTCCTCCAGGTCCTCCTCACTCTGTTGGTCTCTTCGGGAGCCGTGTTCTCGAGGTTCTCTGGGACACTTGAGGAAGGCGGCGTGCAGCTGGTCAGAAACATTGACGGAACCCGCACCCAGCGGCGCCAGGCGTGCCTCAAGCTCCTGATATTTTGATTCCAAGTCCAGGATCCGGGTCCCAACCGAGTCCATGTCAGCCTGCAGCGCAATCAGCTTGGAACCCACCTCCAAATGAAATGCTTCAAAAGTGGAGCTCATATCGGCCTTGATGTCTTCCGTGAGTTTCCTTCTCTTGAACTCCTCGTAGTGTCTCTAGGAGGTCTTCTTTGGTGAGCGCTCATGTTCTGCCTCCACTTTGCGCCATCCCCCCTCTTATCCGCCCCGGGAAGGCTCTCCACAGGAGCAAAGTAGCTGGAGACGCGGATATTTTGCGTCTTTTTGGGAGGCTTGTGGGCACTGGCCACCGACCAACGTGACCACTCCCGGCCAGAACCTCCACCAAGGTAGCACGAAGATCCCAAAGGGGGGGAGGCAGGCCACACAGAAATCCCCCAGGACACTTGGTCATGTCTGTGAATAGAGCCACCCCCTTGTCTAGCTGTCTCCACTGCAGACAGAAGTCCCCCACCCAGTTCCCTCTCAGCACCACTGCGCAGTGCACCAGGTGGGCCACATGGTTTTCCCGCGCCTGCATCATCCGGGAGGGCCTCATGCACCCGGCCGGTCCTCCTCCTGACAGTAGAATTACAGGTGCCCGAGCGGCCCCGCTTCGTCTACGGGCGCCATCTTAAGGTCAGGCCGTCTGTCTGACTCATTCCACATTCCAGCGCTCGGGGGAGACCGCAGCAACGGGGATCTAGTTCGCGGCAGCCACCTCCTCAGGCATCCAGGCGGAGAGGGCCCTCCACACCACCCCACCCCCCCCAGAAGCGAGCCTAACTCCCAGGGATCCGCCGTAGCCTGCAGGCCCAGATGGCTCACCTCAGTCCCCAGCCGTCCGGAACCCGGGGGAGTTTGAAAAATCAGTGGCTCGCCCCGTCCATGCGCTTCACAATGCCCCCGTTCAGGTCTCCAGTGGGGCTCAGCAGCAGACAGTGCGCGCCGCCATTTTGTCGTGCTTCTTTCTTCGTCCCCGCAGTCCGGTTCCAGCCGCTTCGCTGCAACACCAGGCAAGTCTGGCCGATTCTCATGTATCCGCTAACGTCCTAGTGCCCTCAGTCTGCAAGTACCGATCCACCTTAATTTGGGGCTCACAGAGGGCGAGACGCGCAGGCTCCAAAGGGCGAGGCGTGAGCCTGTTCCCAAGCATCAGTCCTCGCAGCCATGATGGTTGGCCACGCCTGGTTTTTTCTTTTTCTGGTAGTGGGCATCGTTCTTATACCAAGCTTCAGGAACTTAAAGGCATGTACACCAAGGACAAGCAAACAGAACAGTCCCCTGTAGCTGTAAAGGATTGGCATGCAGACAGGTAGCAGTGCAGAAGAAACATCATACAATTCTCACACATACAGCAGAGGTAAAACTCAGGTAGCTAGTGCACTAAGGAGGGAGAGAGAGCAATTAAAGGACTGTTGTATGTCTCCCAACAGGACGCATCCTTATAAGGAGAAATACAAAAACTTATAGAAGAAACAGCAAAACCACGCATGGAACTATCAAGTGCATTCATAACCCCGCATTGAAGACATATCTCTACCTACACGTTGATGAGGTATGCTTCATTAGTGAGTTCTCCGGGAACAGAGGTTCACGGGCGGAACTCATTCTTAGGAAGGAATTTTGCAGTTTCCACAGACCTTTCTGTGTAGAATTAATCATTAAAGCCAAAAAACATTTTTGTATATATAAACAATGTCAACCATAGTGTTCAATACAGACTAAATGAGAGAAATCACTGGCACAGTCCTAGTGCTTTATTTAAACAAGACCCACTTTCAGCCGGGAACAATTTTGTGAGTGTCTTGTCTATGAAAAAAGAGAGAGAGAATCAATGAGTGGACCCCAGGTGGGAAACCAAACCGAAATCGGGAAAGAGAAAAGGTGGAGAGAGAGAGTAGAGGCATATAAGGGTGTATTGAGTTGATTCATATCAAAAAGACAGCAATCACTAGTCTGCAGTACATGTTCAGATACAGGGAATAAAATCAGGTTGTACCATATGATATAGAAAGCTGTCTCGTCTTGTACATGTACAGTTGACGACGCTTCGACCCTTTGTAGGGATTGGAAGGGTCTCATCAGGGACTGAAATGGCTCTAGCGGTTGGTTTTACTGCTGTAGAAGCACTGTGACCTCTTGAGAGAGGAGCGCTTTAAGTGGATGGCAACCGAATCTTCAACCTGAAGGTTCGGTAGGAGACCTAAAATATTCTGACCTTGATTCACAGTCCTCTTAACAGTTTCTCACAGAGCGTGACTGAATGCAAGCTTCGATCTTTTGTGCCAGGGTAGGAGAGCGATGAGAATGAAGATTCGTCCGAATGATAGACCCTAGCTTGGGCAATAAATGCTCCTAAATTGAGTTTCCTGCAGGGGCTCAGGCGGCTGGTCCTGATTCTATTAGATACTGATTCTATTGAGAAACAGTGGAAACAGCCGTGGCTGGGAGGGGTCATGTGCCACATACGGCCGGGCTGCTCTTGCTTCTGTTTATACTTCATTGAGTTCCACATCCACATCTAACACTGGGGAAACATCCAACAATACTACTGTTCACTCGATGTACGATCTCCTAGATATTGGGTCCCTAGTTTGGTTGAAGTTATGTCCCTTATATTTAAGTTCTGCCATTCTTCAGACCTATATTAAAATTGTGTGTGGGGGGGGGGGTCTCCCTGCCACAAGATTAAAAACAAGAGTGTCAAAAATAGACTTGGCTTCTCTTTTCCATCAACATGTTTCGGGGGCTTGAAGATGACCCCTATTGGACCAAGCTCCTTCCTCATAATTAGAAGTAGCTCATATTAAAAATTATGAAACAGACCATGGTTCGTAGGGCTTGTTATTCAAGTGTATTCAATATGGTCCTTTGTTTTCTATAATTTTCTGAGCATGTAAGTGGCCCTGGGTGAGGTGTAACACGCATCAGAGGCGATACTTCTTGTCTCGTGAAACCGAAGTGGAGAGAATATTTCAAGCCGCGATTGGAGGTAGGTCCGCATAGCTTTTTTTTTTTTAATTCTTTTTATTGAAACATAGCTTCTTTTTTTTTTTTATCTTGCTGCTAAGCGGTGATTTATTTTGGTAATTTCCTAGTGTTTTGGACACCAGGTGGTTTCTGATTCTTCCTGACCTGTTAAGATGGGCAAACATTTCCGAAAAAGGAGGCATGTTAAATCTTCCTCCTCCAGTGATACTTCGGCCTGTCCTCCCCCAAAGTGGCTGTTAAGGAAGGGCAGGGTGAGCGCCTCAGGAGGCTGATTAAGGAGACGCTGTTGGGACTGAATGTAGCAAAAGCACCTGCAAGACCTTTTTGGGGGGAATGTTCTGCTAATGCATCCTCTCTTTCTGATGAGGAGCAGCCTGCTGTCATGGATGAGCAGAGGCACATCAGTAAAGACTTGCTTCCCGAGGTGCCGTGTCAAGCGATGTGAAACAAAAATACGCAGGCTTTTCAGGAGAGGACATCTCCCCTGAACCTTCTTTCTTCTTCTCTTGTGCTCTCCTCCGCCAGTTTCAACAATCAGCCCAGGTGGATTTCCCTGTGCATCCTGGTATCATGGGGGTTTTGCACAGAGAATGGAAGGACCCAGATAGGATTCTCATGCCACCTTTTATGGCTAAATTGTATACTATTTTCTCTTTCTTGCATATGACAGAAGAGTTTTGCCTGATTCTGTTCATATTGACTCTTTCAAGGTCAGGTCTAGCTGGATCACAACTTCTGTTATGAAGGACTCTGTTATTCGTGACGAGACAGATAAAAAAAGTTGATTTCTCCCTTAAAAAGGTTTACTCTGGAGCCCCTCTGGGCTTGAGGGCTGGCATCTATGGCACTTAAGTGTCACAGTCCTTGATTTCTGATTTTTAGCCGCTTTTTAAGGTGGTGGAAGAGGGGTCAGAACGTTCTTCCTTGCTAGAAGTCATTGAGTGGCAAGTTTAGTACATGTCAGACATTTATTTCGATGTGGTCCGGACCACTGCTCTTTCAGCTGGGGCTTCGATTGTGGCTCGCCACAACTTGGTTCTTGAGGATTGGCATACAGATTCAGGCCAGAAGTCCTCTGCACTGCATTTGCCTTTGATGGTTCCCACCTGTTTGGTGCAGAATTGGAATCCAAATTGCATATGCTCTTTTAAGGAGAAAAAGCACTCCTCTTTGCTCAAGCAGCCATCTTTTTCACCTCCTGCTAAAGCCTTTTCTGTCCGTCAGCCCTCTCGCCACCAGTATCAGGGCCAGCATGGGAGATTTCGCCCTAGGAAGGACCAAGAGAAAAAGCCTAAATCACCGAAAAAGCTGTGCTCCTAACTATCTAGGGGATAGCCTGCCCTGTGTGGTTGGAGTCAGGCTTCGCTTTTTCCTGGCTGCCCTGATCACATCCACTACAAACTCTTGGGTCCTCCAGATTGTCAGCTCAGGATAGAGTTTGTGACCCTTCCTCCGGAGTCGAGAGTGAGACCAACCCATGGCCATGTCGCAAGGAGAAGGAGATGACAATTCAGGAGGGAGTTGCACTCTGTTTCAGAAGGAATCGATTTTAGAAATTCCCCTGGTGTCCAAAAGTCGAGGCTTCTGTTCCATCATTTTTCTGGTTCAGAAAGCCACTGGGGCATTCCGGATGGTGTTAGACCTAAAGAATCTGAACATATTTGTTCAAACTATTTCATTCAACAGGGAAAGACTTCAAAGGATTATTCCGTTGGTATGCAAGGATCACCTTCGACCTTCGGGACGCCTACTTCCCTGTGCCTATTCACCCGGGTCACAGGAAGTATATGCGGTTCTGTGTTGACAACATTCACTACCAGTTCATTGTACCGCCATTCGGTCTGAAGGCAGCTCCCTGGGTGTTCACCAAGGTGATGGCTCCTCTGGTGGCATCTCTCCATCGTGCAACACAAATCTCCATCTCCGAGGTTTCTGCCTGTATCTATATCTGGACGATTGGCTTCTACATGCTCCAACGGAACTACATCTTCTGCGGATGTTAGAGATGGTGCTGGTACAGGTTCAGGATCATGGATTACTGCTCATTTGGGCAAAGTATCAACTTCAACCTGGACAGCATCTATTTGCCTCCCAAATCAATGCCCAGCTTCGGACTGCTTGAGGCAAGGGCCCCTACAGGTGAGGGAGTGTGTGGGGGTGGATGCCTCACTAGTTCCTTGGCCCAACAAGCTGCTCTATGTGCTCCCTCCTTTTCCCCTTATTCCTAGACTTCTGTCCAGGCTCCAGAGGGAGGACAGGGTGATGATCCTGGTGGTTCCGTTTAGGCCCAGGAGGGCATGGTTCCTGATTCTCAAGTCCCTGGCCTTTCAAGGTCCTTGGTTACTTCCTTTTCTTCCCTCCCCTCTCAGGTTTTCAACCGGGATTCTCTCCCAGAGGCTGCAACTGTTGGTTTGGAAGTTGAAAGGAGGGTGGCAGCATAATGGATTGGTAAATCACCTAGCAGTGGCAGTTCAGAATTCCCGTCATCCTTCCACTTTGCACTCATATGGTCTCCATTGGGCGAATTTCCAGTCTTGGTGTGCGGATCATTCTGTCTCTCCAGTTGATTTTTCCTTTCCGGAGGTATTGCAGTTCCTATGGGATGAATATGAGAAACAGTTGTTGGTCGCTGGATTGCTTGCCCAGTGGGCTGCGGTCAGGGCTTTTCGGGCTCCTTGGGGCAATTTGGTGATTTCTGATGATTTGGTATCCAGATTGTTGAAGGGTTTTTCTCTTTCTAGGCCAATGTCTAAGCCTCTGTTTCCACTGTGGGATCTTCCTTTAGTGCTTAGGGCTTTAACCTCATCTCCCTTTGAGCCCCTTGAACAGGCAGATATTAAGTGTGTTACCCTGAAGGTGTTTTTTCTAGTGGCTATCACTACGACCAGGAGGATAAGGGAACTGGCTGCTCTTATGGCAAGAGAGTCTTTCCTTGCTTGCTTTGAGGATGGCGTAGTTCTTCATCTGGATCCTTCTTTTGTCCAAATCTGCTTCAGCTTTTCACATGAACCAGGAGGTTGTTCTGCCAGTGCTTTTGGAAGTGTCTGAGGCTTCTCAGGATTTGGGTTGGCATCCTCTGGTTGTTAAGAGAGCATTGTAGGTGTATTTAGCTAAGGCTGCATCCTTTCAGAGATCTGACTCCCTTTTTGTTTCCTTTGGTCCATCTCGTAAGGGTGAGAAAGTTTCCTTGGTTTTCATTAGTAGATGGATCAAGCAGGCCCTTCTCCTGGCCTACTCAGTGACCGGAGTTCCTTCCCTGGATGGCATTCAGGGGCGTTCTATTACAAGTCTTTCCTTCTCTTGTGCTGAGGCAAAGGGTGTGTCCATTGCTGAAATTTGTAGAGCAGCTAGTTGTTCAGGTTCTAATACGTTAGTTAAACATTATCGCCTTAAAAATGTTTTGCATGCTCATAAGAATTTTGGGCTTGGGGTTTTAGACTCAGCTTTTCCCTAATTTTTCTTCTGTATGGTTACATTTATTCATGTAAAACCTTTTGTGTTAGCAGCATTTTGGTTTGGTTGTGTACAGCATATTTTGGGCTATAGAAGTCTGAAGGTGTTGTTGGGGCCGCTTTGGAATTCCTCAAGAGTAATGAAAAGGATGGGGACAGAAGGATGTAGAGGTAATGGTTCAATTACTTACTTACCAGTATCTCTTCATTACGCCATGAGGTGAATTCACCTCCTGAGACAGAAAATGCTTGAAAAAAGTGTCCCTCCCCAAAGGCAATAGCCTATAAGGCAGTAGCGTAACAAATGTTGAAGGGGGCCCCCCTGCAAGGTACATGCAGGGGCGCCCCATCCCGATTTAATCCGGAGCTCTCAGGCCTGAGTACTGTGCCAAGGGGCCCCCAGTAGCTCATTCAGGGGCCCTCGCACCGCAGTGAGCCGGCGGGGGCCTGCAAGGGCTACGCCACTGCTGTGGCAAGGGCGCTCTTGCCCAGCACTCCTCCTGCAATACCAAGCGCCCTCCAATGTCTGAAGGTCTTAATATCCGGGAGGGACGTAATGACTGGGACGGAGACAAACAAGGACTAGGAGTAATGAATGGGACGGAGACAAACAAGGACTAGGAGTAATGACTGGGACGAAGACAAACAAGGACTAGGAGTAATGAATGGGACGGGGACAAACAAGGACTAGGAGTAATGAATGGGACGGGGACAAACAAGGACTGGGAGTAATGAATGGGACGGGGACAAACAAGGACTAGGAGTAATGACTGGGACGAAGACAAACAAGGACTAGGAGTAATGACTAGGACGGGGACAAACAAGTACTAGGAGTAATGAATGGGACGGGGACAAACAAGGACTAGGAGTAATGACTGGGACGGGGACAAACAAGTACTAGGAGTAATGAATGGGACGGGGACAAACAAGGACTAGGAGTGATGAATGGGACAGGGACAAACAAGGACTAGGAGTAATGAATGGGACAGAGACAAACAAGGATTAGAAGTAATGACTGGGACGGGGACAAACAAGGACTAGGAGTAATGAATGGGACGGGGACAAACAAGGACTAGGAGTAATGACTGGGACGGGGACAAACAAGGACTAGGAGTAATGAATGGGACGGGGACAAACAAGGACTAGGAGTAATGAATGGGACGGGGACAAACAAGGACTAGGAGTAATGACTGGGACGGGGACAAACAAGGACTAGGAGTAATGACTGGGACGAAGACAAACAAGGACTAGGAGTAATGAATGGACGTGGACAAACAAGGACTAGGGAGTAATGAATGGACTTAGACAAACAAGGATTAGAAGTAATGACTGGGACGGGACAAACAAGGACTAGGAGTAATGAATGGAGACGGAGACAAACAAGGACTAGGAGTAATGAATGGGACGGGGAACAACAGGACCAGAAGAGTAATGACTGGGACGGGGACAAACAAGGGCTAGGGAGTAATGAATGGACGGGGACAAACAAGGACTGTGAGTAATGACTGGGACGGGGGACAAACAAGGACTAGGGAGTAATGAATGGCCGGGGACAAACAAGGACTGGGAGTAATGAATGGGACTGGGGACAAACAAGGACTAGTAGAATGACTGGGACGGGGGACAACAAGGACTAGGAGTAATGACTGGGACGAAGACAAACAAGGACTAGGAGTAATGAATGGGACGGGGACAAACAAGGACTAGGAGTAATGAATGGGACGGAGACAAACAAGGATTAGAAGTAATGACTGGGACGGGGACAAACAAGGACTAGGAGTAATGAATGGGACGGGGACAAACAAGGACTAGGAGTAATGACTGGGACGAAGACAAACAAGGACTAGGAGTAATGAATGGGACGGGGACAAACAGGGCTTGGAGTAATGAATGGGACGGGGACAAACAAGGACTAGGAGTAATGACTGGGACGAAGACAAACAAGGACTGGGAGTAATGAATGGGACGGGGACAAACAAGGACTAGGAGTAATGAATGGGACGGGGACAAACAAGGACTAGGAGTAATGACTGGGACGGGGACAAACAAGGACTGGGAGTAATGACTGGGACGAAGACAAACAAGGACTAGGAGTAATGAATGGGACGTAGACAAACAAGGACTGGGAGTAATGAATGGGACGGGGACAAACAAGGACTAGGAGTAATGAATGGGATGGGGACAAACGAGGACTAGGAGTAATGACTGGGACGGGGACAAACAAGTACTAGGAGTAATGAATGGGACGGGGACAAACAAGGACTAGGAGTAATGAATGGGACGGGGACAAACAAGGACTAGGAGTAATGAATGGGACGGGGACAAACAGGGCTTGGAGTAATGAATGGGACGGGGACAAACAGGGCTTGGAGTAACTGTGCTCTGGACAACTACACAGTTGTCAACCTCTTCGAAAAGTTTTTGGAATGCACGTGCACTAGGCGTCCCATAATCTCAGCCTTTGTGCTTATTGCTGAACCTGTTTAAAATGTTAAGGGCCACCACTGACAACACCTCCCTTCAGGGCTTTCTCATAAGGAGGATCACTCTCAGCTGCAATCACACTGAAAGATGTCCCTTTCTGTTTGCCCTGCCTCGGCCAGGTTTCGGTGAAGGCGGGGCGTCTGAGATATATGCACCTTCAAACTGCCAGTGTGTTAAAAGTAACAGCAGCACCTCTCACCCGGCTAGACGGGTTTTAGTTTCTTGATAAGTAAAAAACATCCGGTCCCAAAACAGCTGAAAAAGGAAACGGTGATGTCACATCCTGTGTGTGACTCATTCAATTCTACGCCCAGCAGCCTGCAGCCAGAGGCTGATACCACCAGTACCTGTCCGCAAGGGGGAAGGAGGAGCCATGAGGTCACCCACTTTTATGAGTTACAGCTGCTGTAGTTTCACTTTCCTCCTCCCTCAATCTCGCGCCATCTCTCACCTGGGTTGTTCACGCTTCGAGAAGCAGCAGCAGCCACAGTAGCTGACAGTTTACTTTATTTCCCCTAAACTGTAACCTCCCGATGAGTCGGCTGTGCTGGGGAGCGTCCGTCGGGAGGAGGCCACAGATAAAGGGCTCATTAAATCAGCAACAGACCATGAAACAGTAGCTTCTGTGCCGCCGGGCACTTTAGGACTGTGACCGGGAAGGTGCAGAGAGAACGTTCTAGAGCAGTGGTTCTTAACCTTCGGACTGAAGGTCTGTGGACTCCACGTAGTCGTACTGCCATTACTGGAAGCCAGGAAACCTTAAAACAATGCACTGGGCATTCAATTGACAAATACATAAATTAAATGTTTTTAATTCACAAACTTTTTAATCTAGATTTTCCTTTAATGGGGAGGTTGGGGCTTTTGATCTGTGGACACCAAGCTGATTTTCAGGATCCGATTATAAATTCCTTCACATTCACTTGTTTGAAAATGTTTAATTTTACATTGTGCTCATTTATTTATCTACACCCTTATTCATCTGTTAATATTATTCAATCGTCTAAGCAGACGCCGTCACCATGAGTAGGCGTGGTGGACCCCCAGCGGTCGCCAGACCACAGATTTAGAATCACTGATCTAGAGCTCTCATGTCTCCCACATTCATGCATGGTTATCTAATCAGGTCAAGGTTTTCTTTACATTCCTGGGTTTATAGTCCTGCTTGTCCCATTATAAAATAAGCATTGGCAAACCAATAGATCTCACCTACGCAAGGTATTGGCTTTGCTCATGTTTTAGTCATGTCTTTTAGTCATGCCGTACAGCAGTGCGGCTGCTGTGCAGCATGGCTGAAATAGAAAAAAAAATGCTATGACGCAGCCAGTGGTGGCCTCATCATAGCACTTTTCTTTGTTTATTGCGGGGCGGCGGCAGGAGACAACACATAGGGAGGGGGTATGGGGTGAGGTACAGCGACAACACAGACAGTGGGTAGGGTAGCAACAACACGGACAGCGAGTAGGGGCAAGCAACAACATGGACAGCAGAAGGGAGCAAGCAACAACAGAGACAGCAGAAGAGATCAAGCGACAGCACAGACATTGGGGGCAAGCAAAAAGACAGAGCTGGAGGGGGCAAGCAACAAGCATGGGCAGCTGGAAGGGGCAAGCAACAAACACGGACAGCGGGATGGTGCAAGCAACAACTCACACACCGGCAGGGGCAAGCAACTCGGAGGAGGGAGGATGCTTGGAGCAACATGGAGGGGGATAAGTACACGAGAGAACCATCTGAAAAAGACACAATATGGTAGACTGCTTAAACACAAAGAAAAAAGTAGCCCCTAATAAAAAAGCAGAGGAAGGACGCAAGTAATACATCCATGCTCCTGGTTAGGGATAAACACACAAAGAGGAAGGAGACCTATGCAGCTGACCACTAAGGTGCAAGCAAATGAGAGTGACAATGTAGCCAACCAATGGTAAGCAATGGGCAGACTGTAAGCCCGCTGTATAGAAAACGAAAAATCTCACAAGCAAAAACACATACTGTCTCAGGTGAGTCCCAGAATGCAAAGGAAAATATCTGGACTGGATGAGCTACTCATGCATGGGCCTGAGCTGTTCAAGGGAGGGGTTCATGCACACACAAAGCTTTAGTTACGATAGATGTCAACATTCTAGTGCCAGATGTTATCGCATTGTGCACTCACACAAGAGACATTTAGAAATAGGCGACAGTAAGTCATAAGTGTCTATAGATTGCAGTGTTTTAACATAATCCTTGTAGAAAACTCAGCTAGGGTGGCCACCTTGTTCTACGTCATCACAGACAGTGTCTTCCTTCGTGGGTGTTTATTAGAGTGCCTGGTGCATTCTGGGTATTGTAGTCTCGGTCGGCATCCATTGAACCAATTTGGCAACACCCCTTAGCAGTTATTTGTAGGTTAAAGCTTAAGACTGTAAAGTGTCCTTGATGATGTGCTGTGGGATGACCACCCAAGAATCCAGTCTGGAGACAGTAAATTGTTCCCTTTGAATGCCTCTCCAAGCCCCTCACTTGACTCCTTGTACCCAGATTCTGAATAGCAGAAATCTACTTCGCTGCTCTGCCATCAATTTTTGAATTCAGATGCGTGAAAGTTAGAATGTGTGTCCCTGAGGCATGTGAGCGTCTCAGTCCCAGGCCCCAGGGCCTTTCAGAAAGACAGGACTGTCAAGAACTTTCTCAATCGACCATTTCCCCCTTTCACCCCCTTTTAGTTCTGCCATATAATATACTTACTTATAGGAGTTTTCAACCAGCCCTCTTCACCTATTGGTCGGTTGTTGTGTCATTTACATTTTTCTTCTACCACTACAACATACAGCAAGGAGGCAATGGGTCAGCCCACTTCAGCCATTGGCTATTTTCACTATGAGGTCATTATTCTCTTTCACAAAGAGCACATCCACATAAAGATATTCCCTTCACTACAGGGGCTGCTATGGCAAAATGTGCTTTGCAAGGCTAAAAAATATGTTTGCTTTTAGCCAATTTTTTTTTGTATATGGGCAAGGGCACTGGGGCGCCTTAAAAATAAATGTTTAAAAAACCTATGACAAAACAAGCATAGTCAAAGGCAAAAGGCTGACAACCGACGCCAGACCATTGGCTTTGCCAATGGTTTATGGTTTGCTGTGTAGTGGCACTTACACTATTCATAGTGTACATATTGTATTTTTTACCTACTCTAATGGGCTGTACTGCTACATTCTTCAGCAAGAGGCTTTGTTGGCACAGGATCCGTCAGCACTTTTCTTGAGATATTTTCATTCTGATCTTGGTTCAGCCCTCAGGAGAATTTTAGTCTCACCTCTTTCCCATGGCTGCTTTGTTTTATCCTTCTGCATCCATTGAAATGATTGGGGGATTATTTTTCATCTTAAAAGTACACTCTGTCATCACACTTTCTTCATCTCATCCTTGCATCGTGTATATTCCTATTTTTAATTGTTCTGAACTGCATTTGGCATTTTTATTTCTTTTTTCAGTGCTCGAGCATAACCGTCAAACCTATTGGCTTTGCCAATGCTTGTTACTTTTGTGAACTATATTTGTAACGTGAATGCTAGCTGACAGTAGTGCTCTTACGATTTTATGATTTGCCTTTTTATACTGTCCTACTGCCCTCTGACTCACTACTCAGACACAGTTAAGCCAGAAACATATCAGTAAAAAGTCTTTAGAAACGTTTCTCTATAAATAAATGTGACAGCATCCAGATCAAGTTACATCTTAAGCCGATGCACTTCCTTGATATAAGTTCTAGGATGGCCTGAAAAATGAGAGAATAAACTACTTGAACTGACAAGAAAACATCCCAATTGGACATATAGCAGCCACTAGTACAAGCGCAGTTATTTCTATCAGTAAAGGGCGCCATTTCACCAAGGGTAGAAGTGTTCACTTGCCCTTGGCCCTTCCCCGCCCCCACCAGAGAAAGTGAAACCTCACTCTTACTATGTGAATTAATTCTATAAAAGTTGTGCAAATCACAGATTCGCTGACTTAATTTAAACGTTTGTGATTTCCTTTATAAGTCTGCTTATGATTACTTTTCTCTTTTTATACAGATTTTATTGAGTTTTGTAGCATTCAACAATCACTAAGTCAAACAACGTCTGTTCATATCTCTTGCTCTTAACCTATCCCTGTACATTCCTCATGGCAAGTCTTGTTCATTCCATTCCTGAGTCTCTATTCATTACTATTGTCCATACATTAGGTATATGACATGTTAAATTCTGGAGCATATACAAAATTTTTATACCCCTTCAACCTCTTGTTGTCACTCATCAATATGACCTATATCCAGGGCACAAGTCCTAAAAAAGAAGTGGGGTGATCTATTTAAGTTAGACAGTATGCAAGTGACATCACAACGTGTGGCACACAAGGCGAAAGAGAGTTATGGTCCAATAGCTTTAGATTTAGAACAGCGAGGGAGGCTTTGTATCAGACAGGTACAAACCTATTATGATAAAATCTTTGTGGGTCAGAGTGTGTGTGATCACATTTTCACAATTGAAGCCACTGCAAAGAAGTTTTTACAGGCTGCAGTACAAGTGGTGCCAAATGTGCATTTTGTGTGTGGGAGAAATGCATATGTTCGATTGCCACTGAATTGGTATGGCACGTGTTATGTGGCTGTTGTGTTTCCCAAGCTATATCATGTAGAGGATTTGGGACCTTTGGAAGGGAAGCCATCCCATAGAGAGAAGCGTGGTACGAGTGCAGGAGAGATTGTTGGAGATGTGTTTGGAGCAATGATACCAAGTTTGGGAGTGGTTTTGAATGATATAAAGATTAGAAGGTTATCAACTATTGTGAATAAGTTGTCAGCAAATACAGCTCAGTCTTTTTTACTCGTAGATGGAGAGATGTTCTCGATAAGAGCTATGGTGATACAAAACCGTCTTGGTTTAGATGTGTTGTTACCAAAGGAAGGCGGAGTCTGTTAAATGCTGAGTCTCTGAATCTCTTCTGGTGATGTAAGCTTCATATACAGTTGAGTGTCATCTGCATACATGTGGAAGGAAATGTTAGCCTGCTGTACTACTACTCTGTTAATGGTTCAATGTACAGGTTGAATAGTGATGGCGATAGAGTTGATCCTTAGGAATTCCAATCTGAATTGGAGATGGAAGGGATAGCTCATTGTTCACTAGGAATCTTTGTGATCTATTCTTTAGGAAGGAATAGAACCATTTCAAGACTGTTCCTGATAAGCCCATCCTATTTTCAAGACGGTCCAATAGTTTGGGATGGTTTACGGTGTCAAATGCGGATGATAGGTCAAGAAGGACCAAGAGACAGGTTTCATTGCGGTCTAGAGCAAGCAGAGCATCATCTACTATGTGTAGGATTGCTGTTTCTGTACTGTGTTCTGATCTGAACCCTGATTGGTAGTCGTTCAGTAGCTTAAATTCGGCAATATGTTGATTCAGTTGTTGTTGAGCACATTTTCTAGCACTTTGGCTAGTAAGGGATGGTTGTTACCGGCCTAAAGTTGCTTTGGATCCGAAGGGTTTCCGTAGGTTTCTTTAAAAGAGGGATGACCTGTCCTGTTTTTAGACAGTCAGGGAAGGATCCTTGGGCTAGTGATTCATTAATTATCTTAGTCCAATATGGGATGACCATGTGGCTGAATGAGGACCAGCATTTGGAAGGAAGAGGGTCATTGTAGTGGTTATCGTGGTTTCAGGGATAGTAAGGTTTTGGTAATGTCATGTTGGTCATATGGTTTGGAAGTCTCGCCCAATGAGCATTGTTTTTGGGAGTTGCTTGTGCAGGTGTGTCTGTATTCTCCCCTTGATTATTCCTTATATTCAAGGCTTATGTCAGCGGTATTCTTGAGTTCTATCTCCAGTGCGCTGGCTTTGGTGTTAAAGAATGTTGAGAAGTCTTCACAGTTCAATTCCGATTTAGAAGTAAGTAGGGAGGATTTGGCTAATTTGTTCGATTGATCTTTTAGTAGATTGAAGAGTTTTCTCGGCCTGTTCTCTGCGATATCAAGCTCATTTCTAAAAAATTCTTTTTTTGATTTAAGTACGTTTTTATTGTAGGTTTTTCGGGACTTTCTTAATTGTTTTAGGTGGGGGGATGATAGACTGTCTCCAAATCCGTTCCGTGAGTCTGAGTTTCCGTCTTTCTTCATTAAGTGAACTACTGAGCCAATGGTTTTTATCCTTTACCAAAAATTAACAGAGCACAGCCACTGTATAGTATTCTAACTGACCTTGTAGTCAGTTTATTTTTTAATAAACCCAAATTAATATAAAGTTTATAATACACAAAAAAATATTCATAGACCAGCTACAGAATGTGATTAGAATTACACAAAACACATTTGTGTCATCCGTGATAAGTAACACAAGACAAGATACTAAGAAAAATAAAGAAAGAAGAATATAAAATAAACTACAAAGAGAAGAATTTAAGAAGAGAGGGAAGAAAAGAAGCAGACAAAAGGAGAAATAGAAATAGAAAAAGTGGAGAGAAAGATAATAGTATTCCATTGTGCTTGACAGACATAGTACTACCAAGCATGCACCGAGATACAACCAACCGGTTTTTATCCTTGACCTGAATTCTTTTCAGTTTGAAAGGGGCTAAATTGTCCACTAATTTAGAGATCGTATGATTGTAATGATTCGTCAGCTCGTTGACATCCGTCAGTTCAGAAGGGGGTTGAAGCTCATTCTCGCAGTGTAAAGCTAAGCTGTCAGGGTTCAGACCTTTAGTGTCTCTAACCCAATGCTTGGGTTTGACTGGTTGTGAGCCTGATTTATTTTTAGTGGATGGAAGTTGGAACGTGATGATGTGGTGATCAGACCAGTCGCAAGGGATGATTGAGACAGTGTTTTCTTTGGATATGATCCAATGTAAAGGAGCTCCTTTGGAATGGGTTGGCAGGGTACAGGCTTGCACTAGTGCGTGGTCAGTTAGGAATTCTTTAAGAATATTAACTTGATTATTATTACTGCTCGTTCCAGTGGAGGTTGAGGTCTCCTAGGAAAATATCATTGGCGTGGGGTTCTGAGTTTGCTGTAATAATTTCCATTAAATGGCCTATGAACACTCGAGTTTTTACCTGGGGGTGGTAGAATGCATGAAATTTGTAAAGTTGGTTGTCTGTAAATCGTTCAGAGAGCCCCAGGTATTCACATGATTCAATGGGGTCAGCGATAACTTTGGAGATGGTGATGTCTGATTTGTGGATGCAGGGCTACACCTCCACCAGTTTTGTTTAACCTGTCTAGTCTTATGATGTTGTAGTTTGGGTGGAACAAGTAGGTCTAGGCATGGGGAGGATGATTCAGATAGCCACGATTCCGTTAGAATAGATATGTCAATATCTTGGTTCAGGATTAGGGTCGGCAATGTCCGTGGCCTGTTTTATTGCTGAGCGGCAGTTGATAAGTAGACATGTGATCTTTTTTTGTATGGTTTATCTAAGTTAGAGTCCTGCCCTGAGGGAATCAGCGCTTATTTCCTTCAGGTTGTTGGGGGTTTAGCCTCTCTGTGCTTAGTTTGTGTGATTTGTGTTTCTTTCTATTGGGACCACTTGTATTTTTCTGTTCATTTTCCTTAGCCGGTGGTTTGGGTGTCGTCTTGTAGGATAGTAGTAGGATTTGGGTTTCGATGTCCGTCAGGTATCTAAGGAAAATACATGGACGGTAAATCCTATTAGACAGCGGCAGAGGTGTAGTGCTAAGTTTCTTGTGGAGAGTGTGTATTGATTTTTGGCTCTGGATAATTTTGAAGAGAAACTTCCTGAAAGAAGTAGAATATTCTTCATGTTCAGATGACACTCAACTGTATATGAAGCTTACATCACCAGAAGAGATCGTCATAATGAACCAAGCACTACTGAGAACCGTGGAATGGCTAGATGACAATCATCTTAAGCTCAATGCAAAGAAAACCGAATTCCTCTTGATCTCCCCTCCTAAAAGCGCAGCCAGGATTAAGGAATGGACCACGATGATCACTGCTCTAAACGGTTCCCCGATTCCAGTAGACTCAACCAAATCTCTGGGAATCACTTTGGATAAAGAACTAAACATGCAAACCCACATCAACACAATGGCAAAAAACACTTGATTCCACATGAGCTACCTCAAATAACTGAAGCCGTTCATCGAATCAGATGATCTCAAAATGGGTCCAGGCACTGGTCATATCAAGAATTGAGTACGGATGTGCAACCCTCTCAGGACTTCCTAAGATCTCTACAGCCCCCCTAAAAGCATGTCTCAATACTGCAGCCAGACTTATAACGGGATCAAAAGAATTTGACCATATATCGCCACATCTGAAAGCACTCAACTGGCTACTGCGATCTGAGGCAAGAATACAGTTCAAGATTGTATGTATCACACACAAGGCAATACACCACCAAACTCCACGCTGCCTGGCCCAGAAAATCACGTTATCAGGAGGCAGTAGACTCCTCCAGGGGATCTAAAGATTTTTGCTAAAACCAGCATTCTTCCGTAAGAAGAGATCATATGATAGAGCTGCTGCGGGAGCAGCACCAAGGATCTGGAATTCGCTTCCACCGAATATTAGGAGAATCACGCATGGTCCACGATTCAAAAAGGAGACTAAGGCCTTTCTAATGGGTACATTTCTCCCATAACTAACACCAGGCTACAATAAGACTATTTGGAGTTCAGCAAACAACCCGTCGATCCACTACAGTTTGCTGTTCTAGGAGAGCTCCGTAAGGTATAAGACAAGTACTCCCTTGTCCATCTACAGGGATGTTGTCTACAATCAAGGAACTCAGATCAATGTATATTTGTTTGAAAGTAGCAATATTATAACCATCATAGACAGCTAGGATATCCGGAATGAACCTACTCTGGATCAGAAGTATATTTTTGGCATATTTTACTTTACCTTATGATTTCCTTATTCTTCTATATGTTGCAGGTTGGACTTAGGTTAGCATCTGCCAATACTAGGAAACACGTTTTACGCCTGTGTTTAAAGGAATGAATACCCTCCGATTGTAAAGGGGATGATGTAAAGCGCTCTGACACCCATTTCTTGGGTCATGTTCACGTTATAGAAAACAATGAATAAATAAATACATTAAAAATAAATGCTGAGGGTTCAAAAGTGTTCTACTTATATCCCAGATCATAGTAAGGATCTGAGGAAGTATATAAGTAACATTACTGAGATACACCATGAAATACATGATTTGGCAACAGAGGGAGTTTGGGATAAAGTTGGTAAAAGATTTGGAAATATTAGAAGTTGGTTTGCAAATCTTGGGAAGGGATTTCTTGGTTTCATCTTAAAGCCAATCACAACAGTTGTGGTTTGTGTAATCCTTTTGCTTGGAGCGATAAGGGCTTATAAGAGGCATAAATCAAGACAGGCTGAGAATTCTCTTAGACAGCGAGAGAGGAGAATGGAGAGACTGCAGGACAGTCACTATGAGAATCTCAAAAACCTAGAAAAGTTTTGTCAGGGAAGACTGGCTACAACTTCTGGTTAGGGCGGTTCTTTTTGCAGGGAGATGCAATTATGATGACACTACTCATCAGAGGGGGGACTGATAGAGCGTGATTGTGCTCTTTCATTTGTAGGGGTGCATTATAATCATGAGTAGTTCTCACCCACCCATATAATCCTTTGTCGTGCTAACATATGATTATTAGAATGTGTAATGTAATAACGTGAAAGTACAGTGATAGATATATTTCCGTACAACGTAGAGAAATCAATGTTGTAATCTTGTGCTATTCAATGAAAGCCTTAATGTGCTGAGTTTTACATTTGACTAATTGCAGACAATTCGTTTGCTATGTAACGCCTTGATTTAAATGTGCACGGTAATAATGATCAACCATATGTGTGCTTAATGAAAGTATATGCTGTTTCTTATGTTAGCCGAACTTTGTAGGCCTCATGTGTATTTCTCCCTGGCTGTCTAGATGAGTTTTCTAGAGTAATTCATGTGTATGCAAAATCTGTTCTTTCTCACATTTCTGTTGCAGGTGGAGAAATTCATCCTTGTTAGTTAGAATAACGCTTTTGTTTTAGGAGCTAGGCTTAGGGAGGAGAGGGTACATTTGAACAAGTGGTACAGATAATGTGGGACGGTGTTCTTTCTCACTGGAGAAGGTCTGGGAATCAAGGTCACTGAGCAAGAGCCTGGGAGCACCGTTGCTGCACGGAAAATTACCTATGAGGAGGTGTCCAGTTGGATGAGAGGATCTCGTGCTGTGATGATGGGTGTGATTTGTGGGTCCTACGATTTTTGTATTGGGGTTTGGGACAGAGTCCGGGGACTTCTGCCGTGCCTGGAGGGGAGAGAGCATCTTAGAATGAGCTCTGTAGCTTTATGCTAATTGACCCATTCAACGTGAGTGCACTTCTTAGGAAGCCTTCACGTGCTGACACCTTTTTCCTGAACTTGCTTGGGGAATGCTAAGTAGGGATGTCACAATGGTGGTAGTGTAGTGACAGACTAATGCTTTTTACTTACAAACCTCCAATGAAGAGAACTATTGATGTTGCCGCAGTAATTTTTGCGTAATGATATTGGAATTGGTCATCCTGTTCATGTTACACCGTTTAAATTTCGCTCGTAGATTTGGTTTTGTATTAGTGCCCATATATTTTTACACCCTCGTCTTGAGGTGTTTGTATTTTCAACTTTTCTTGGCTTTGTTATAAATTCACTAAACTTTGGATTCGGAGTCTGTGTTCCTTTAGTTACATGGGCAACTGGAATGGTAATGTATAATTGGCTAACGATTCTTCTCCCCGCTACACTTTTAAGCAGGCAACAAAGAGCCATCAACCAGTGGTTCCAGAGTAAGTCTAGAACGTGGAACCCGGCTCCTTTAGTAGCAAGCGCTATATAAATGCAAACCTTTTTCCTTTCTCTATCCCTCCACTATCCTTCTCAATCCAAATAACTGACTAACATATCCACCACTCAAATTACTTTCATATTTTCCTATACTAATTCACCACTAATCCTTTATGGGTTCTGAAGTAGCGTGCACTCGCTGAAAAGCGCTTCAACACCCCATCAAGGTAGCAAGCACTATATAAATGCAAACCTTTTTCCCTCTTCTGTCCCTCCACTATCCTTCTCAATCCAAATAACTGACTAACATATCCAATACTCAAATTGCTTTCATATTTTCACTATACTAATTCACCACTAATTCTTTATGGGTTCCGGTGTAGCGAGCTATTTGCCGAAAAAGCGCCTCGATGCCTCGTCTGGGGTAGTAAGCGCTATATAAATGTAATTACAATACAATACATCACTGCGCGTGACATTGCATGTGACATCACAGGAAGTGGCATCTGTAAAATAATTTGGGTATTTGTGTAAATACTCACACACTCCAATACAGCTGACAGTCTTACAGTAAAAGCTCTTTTTTATAAGGATTGAACAAAGTCAAAAGCTTGGTTCCATATCGTAGTTTTTAATAAATGCCTGTGAAGTGATAACAAGCTGTGTTCCTTTGTGTCCCCTCCACTGCTCTGGTGTGACGCTGCAGATAGTTCTCAAGTCAAGATTGTACACCCACAAAAGGAGAGCTGATGGCCTTTAAATCATCCCGTTGTCTTGGTCTCAGCTTGATGGGAAAATGACTGACTGACTGACTGACTTGATATTTCTAAAGCGCACTAATGCCGAGGCGTCTTGGCGCTGAGATAAAGTACAGGCTAGTGCAACGTGACCGGTTACCATTGAGAGAAGAGCCATGTTTTTATTTGCTTCCTGAAAAGTGTCCTGCTTGGTTGAAGTCGGAGTGGTATCGGAAGAGAATTCCACAATTTAGCTGCTAAGTATGAAAAACGCTTTCCCCCCCCACCTTACTCTGTTTATCTTGGGGCAGAGCACCAATCCAGTGTTTGAGGATCTGAGACAGCGTGATGGTTCGTAGCAAGGGAAGAGGGCTTGTAAATCATAAGCCCCTCCTCCGTGGATGGCTTTGTGGACTATACACAAGGCCTTAAAGTCCACCCGTCGCTTTACTGAAGCCAGTGTAATTGCTTTACGCCGGCAGATGTGGAATGGTGCTTTGGAAGATTAAGCAATACTCTTACGGCCGCGTTTTGTAGAGATTGGAGTTTGGAAAGCTGGGCTACACCAGCTCCCAATTATAAAGCATTGCAATAGTCCAACCTCGAAAATAAAAAAGCCCCTCCACCGCCTGCACTTTGTTGCCCAGCGGAAAGCAGTCAACAGTGCTGGCGCTGCTGAATGTGTCCTGGGGACAAGTTCAGCTTACTTTACTGGGTCTCAGCTTCTTATCAGGGAACGGCGTCCACCCTGTAAAAATGGGATGGATGCCGCCTACCTGCGTGTAACGCCGACTTGCGCCCTGCCCGTATCCATTAACCAGCCTTCCTCCATGTAACCGACAAACCCTGAGTATAACATTATCAAACAGTGAACTCAGGTTCCCAGTATTTCCCATCAGTCCAAGCCTGTTGTCGGGTAGTACTAGCTTTCCAACCCCTTTACCCCTGTTTACGTCCTCCTCGTCCCAGTGCTTACGATGTAAGGAGTCCTGCCTCAAATTGTAAGGACTGGGATGAAGAGGACTATGGCTCAAGAGTAATGAAGATTACAGATAAGTAATATTTCATTATCCCTTTGTCTGTTCTCCTCATCCCAGTCCTTGTGATTTGAGACAGGACTCCTAACATTGTAAGCACTGGGACAAGGAGGACTAAGACTTAAGGAACTGAAGATTATATTATATTTTCATTATTCGATCACAGGCACTTGCTTTGACTACATTCCTACTTCCCCTCTTCACGCTCCTGTTGGAGTCCTGTGCTCTCTTACTCAGGCCATATCTGCCCATCGCATATCCAGGAGTTAATACTGGGCTTCTCTTCTTTCCATCTGACGGTAACCTGTCTTTTGGCCAGTACTAAGGCCAAGCCTATAAATTTACTGGTCACTTTCTTTCCCTTGGACCCTGGATACCCCAATATGCAGGTCTCTATTATTGCCCTGATACTCCTCTCTGTTACTGTATTAGTAGTGCAAATGATCTCCCTCTGTAATCTTATCAGGCTGGTGCAGAGCCCCACCATGTAGAGAATGATCTACCCCTCCTCTCTACACCTAAGACACTTCCTTTGAGCTACTGGGCACTATTTATTAGTTCTGCTTTGGGTTATGTATGGCCTTTCTTTAATGTTATTTACTAGTCTATGAATACAGAGTTGAGCAGGAGTCTCTGTTGGTGTTTTAACAATTGGGATTGTTAACTCTAGTGACTTCAAGAACATTTGTGTGAACCCTGAAATATAATTTCCTTCCTTTTGTTTTCACAGTTCCCCATCTAAATATTGTAAAGCCCAATTCCGAGTCACAGGTAGCATTTATTCTAGTTATTTATTGCAGGAATTGCCCATTTGCTGATATTTGAATGGGACCTTACCTTGTAGGTGGGGGGAGTGCTTTGTCCCCTGCTCGCTCATGGGGAAGCATTTTCTCTTTGTCCTGGGTCATATATGTGGTGGGGACTGTCATGTGTGGTGGGTACTACTCAAAGCCCTGGTGTCCCAGGTCAATGAGTGTGTTTTATGTCAGAATAATGTGAGCAAAAATGTCACCTGACAAATATCGTGTCATAAATATCGTTTACAAATGCAGTGAAGCTGCTCAGTGATACTGTAAACTGTAAACTGTAAAATGCGCTTCCACTGAACAGTGGTTTCGGTTGCAATAAATATGTTCATTGTTGTTTGTGTATTGCATTATAAAATGTCAATAAACAGACCTTTGAAAAAAATATATCGTTTACAAAAATATTATCTTTTGGTTGTAGAATTTCTATTATTAACTTAAGTGTGGGTTATATTTCTAAACAATACTCAGGGCATGACATTTCTGTCAGATTATATTTTGGTTAAGCTGCTTGGGCTCCATACACCTTGGGTACTACTGCACACTAATAGTACTAATAGGATTGACCAAGTTCTCCTGTAATGCTCGTGGCACTTCAAATGTATCTTGGATGAGTGGTCAAGTACTACCCCATGAGTTGGTTGTAGCTTTGAGGGTACAGTATGACCCTAATCAAGCCAGATTACATTTTGCAATAAACTAGTGTGAGGAAAGACTTTTTGCAGGCTTGCCCTGACCCCCACCCCCATTTTGATTACTAGGTTCTGGTGTAATGGCTCTGAAATGCCCTGAACCCTTCTAAACAGGACTGAGCGCATGTGGTCTGACCCTTAAATGGTGTATGTTTAATTGGCTTGTCCCCAATTAGCAAAGCCTAACTTATTTGTTCGTATCTGAAAGAGACAATTAGTTATGGATTCCTCACCTTAGAATTACCCCCAGGCGTCAGACTGGATCCGGAGAATTTTTTCTTCAGCAGTACCCCTGCGCGTCGGTAGGAGTGGCGTCGGTCGACTCCGCATTCGTCGTTGGCGTCAGTGGTACGCTGGAATGGCGTCACCGTATCTACTTAGACGCCGCCCCTGCGCGCCCTGACGTCAGTTCTTTCTTTTTCCGCGTCAGCCTAGCGCAGATCCGGAGAGAGCGGTACCTCAAGTCACTTTTTGACTCTATTTATTATTTTTTTTAAATATCTTTATTGCATTTTTTTTTTTCTTTGGTTATACAAACTTGTAAATATTATTCAGATTTGCATTGAGTCATATATGGACATACAGTGCTAAATGGTACATATAGTTGGAGTTCGCAATACAATTACAGATACAAGGCACATTAATATCTTTCTGCATACAACATTGTAAGGGAGAACAATTACTTACCATATCCTTTGAATCCCATGTCACTTCTGTAGTCCACAGGTAGTGTCACCTATGTACCACACTGTCGTTAAAAAGCACGGCTGCGTCCAGTTACAGTAGTCAATGCTCAGTTGTATAGCACATTGGGGCGGCTCAGAAAAGTCACCTCCTTCTGCAACCAAGGGTCTATGGATTGTGCTAGTAATAAAATATGTATATTCTAATCTATCAAACTATTAACTCAACTAAAAGTGCCATCAAGAACTTATCACAGCTGGGTTGGGGTATGTGCGACTTATATATGCTGCAATCCAGTAGCTCTCTGGGGTGGCATACCGGCTCGTGCGCGTGGTCAGGAACCTAGATTAGCAAGCGTGCGATTAATGCCATGGGTGTTGCTCGTGTCGGTGAATGCAGGCTGCACTCTAGTAATATCATAAGTCACTTTTTGACTCTATTTTTGCGACTTTTTGTCGACGTCTTTTTGAGTCGCTATGACTCCTGGTGCACAGGGATGTCATCTTGGTGGACCGGCTTCAAGCCTTGTGACTCCTGTCACAAACTGATGTCGGTGACGGACCCCCATCTTGTGTGCCTCTGGTGCCTGGAGCGCAACCACGACACAAAGTCGTGCTCCCACTGCCGGGCCATGGCCCCGAAGTCTTTGCGGGAGCGGTCCTGAAAGCTTCTGGAGGCCTGGCAGTCGGCTCCCGCACCTCGATCGAGAGTCCCGGTCAAGAGGGAGGTCGTGGGACCGTCGCAAAGCCATCACCACTCTCGTCTAAGTCTTGGGTCAAGTCGAAGCATAAAAAGAGCGAAGAAGCACCGTCGCTCTTCGCGTTCTCCCTGTCCGTCGGCCGACGCGGGATGCGGCTGGTAGTCGCCCAGCTCCGCCCGCGGGGCCTGTTGCGTCGACCCTGAGCTTCCCTCTTTTCTGGGAGCCGGGGCGACGCCTGTCCAACTTCGTAGCTTTTGCGAAGCTCTTCATTCTATTTTTGGGCAGACCGAATCTGCCGGCGAGCCTTCGGGCCCCGCAGACTCGACTGGGGGCTCTAGGCCTCTGATGCCGGCGGCTTCGGCCATAGCGCCGCAGGGCCCCCAGGGATCCAGGCCAGGCCAGGATCCATTGGCGACACCTCCGCCCCCTACGACGCCGGTTGTGTCCCCAGCCGACGTCGACCCCGGCCTCCCCCTTGATGTGGACACTTAGCCGGACCGATGTTGCCCGACGCCGGGACCGGCACCGACCAGTACTTTTGTACCCCTGTTCTCCCCTGGTGTTCCCTATCGCCCTGAGCGGCTACCAGAGGAGGGTGAGGAGGACTGGGAGGGGTCTGTGGACCCTTTGGCAGACCAGTTGGAGGAACCGGACTGGAGAGAGGAGTTGGGTGAGGCCAGTGGGCTGGACCCTTCCCCAGACCTTGGCATGCTTTCTCCCCCTACCGTGGCTACGGAGGAGGGTGCGTCATAAGCAGTGGTGTTGCATAGTGCGGCTGAGGCCTCAAACTTCTAGCTTCCTACGGTGGCGGTTAGGACCAACTCTCCTGACCGAGGGTGTCCAGCCGGCAGCAGCCTCTTCGGAGCCCCTGCTGCTGTTCAATGAGGCCCTTACGGACATCCTTTTGGGCACGTGGTCCAAGCCCAACACAGGGGCTCCGGTGGACAGGATGATTGCCCGACGCCACCGCCTTGTCCCGGGCGATCCCATTTTCTTGGTGGCCTAAGCCTCGACTTCCAAGGGCGCATTCCCTACCGCACCACCTGATAGGAAATCCAAGAAGCTGGGCCACCTTGGGAAGAAGATGTTTTCTTCCTCCAGCTTAGGACTGCGGTCGGTGAACACCGCATGTCTCTTGGGCTGTTGCTCCCACTCTGTGTGGGACTCGGTCACGCAGGTGCTGCCTCAATACCCGGAGGAGACCCGGGCTGTACTCTCCCGTGCAGTGGCCGAGGGGAGAGACGCAGCAAAGTTCGCCATCCGATGTGGGCTGGACACCGCCGACTCGCTGGGCAGGACGATTTCCACGTCAGTAACCCTTAGACGTTACGCCTGGCTGAGGTCCACTGGCTTTTCGGGCGATGTCCAAGCTACTCTTATGGACATGCCCTTTGATGGCCATCGCCTGTTCGGCGACAAAGCAGACAACGCGCTTGAGCACTTTAAGGACTATAGGGCTACGGCCAGATCCTTGGGCCTCGCTTCCACCTCTCGCACCGCGCAGTCTGCTTTTCGCCCCTTTCGTGGCTACGGAAGGGGTGCCCCGCCGCGTTCCACCCAGAGCCACAGGCCTGCGCAAGCTGTCCAGCCTCTTCGCGGCCTGGGATGTGGGACCCACCGTCGTGGGTCTGGGAGCCAGCGGGCGGGCCAGTCCACCAGCACCCCCACTGCAGCAGCCTCCAAGCCCTCCTAGTCCGACCTTTCATGGCCACCAGTCGCCAGTGGGTGGCAGGATTCGCTATCACCTACCCCACTGATGCAACATCACGTCGGACAGGTGGGTTTTGCAGATAGTCCGAAGGGGCTACTCCCTCCCCTTCGAGACTACCCCTCCATCCGCGCCACCTCAATTTCATCGCATGTCGGAGGATCACCTGGCCCTTCTCCAACAGGAAGTTATGGCCCTCTTGGCCAAGGGAGCCATCGAATGGGTTCCTGCCCCAGAAGTAGGTCGCGGTTGCTATTCCCACTACTTTCTGGTGCCCAAGAAGGACAAAGGCCTGGGTCCTATCTTGGATCTCAGGAACGTCAACCGCTTCCTCCGGAAGGAGAAGTTCAAAATGTTGACATTGGCTCAGGTCCTGTCTGCCCTCGACCCTGGAGACTGAATGGGAGCGTTGGACTTGCACGACGCTTATTTTCACATCCCCGTCCTGCCAGCCCCCAGGCGTTACCTACGGTTCACGCTAGGCCACGAGCACTTTCAGTTTACCGTTCTCCCCTTTGGCCTTACCAGCGCCCCTCGGGTGTTCACGAAAGTGATGGCGGTGGTCGCAGCTCATCTGCGCAGATCAGGGGTTCCAGTCTTCCCCTATCTCGACGACTGGCTGCTTGAAGGCGAGGCTCGCCCCAGGCTGTCGTCTCCACCTCCAGACTACGCAGACCTCCTGCATTCGCTGGGGTTCACTATCAATGTGCCGAAGTCGCACCTGATTCCCTCTCAGAAGCTCCTTTTCATCGGAACGGTTCTGAACACAGCGCAGTTTCGGGCTTATCCTCCCAAGCAGCGAGTCCAGGATATTCGGGCTATGATTCAGAACTTTCAGCCTCTATCCCGGGTTTCGGTCAGAATGACCCTGCGGCTACTGGGCCTCATGGCCTCTTGCATCCTGCTGGTGGACTATGCCAGGTGGCATATGTGGGCTCTGCCGTGGGACCTGAAGTTCCAGTGGGCACAGCATCAGGGTAATCTTTCTGATTGCGTCCAGATCTCGGAGGGCACTGCACCCCAATTGCAGTGGTGGCTAACGAACCAGGATTGGGTCAACGGCAGATCCCTCTCCCTTCCCCAACCAGAATTCACAGTGGTGACAGATGCATCACTTCTGGGGTGGGGCGGCCACATGGGAGAGGCGGAGATCAGAGGCCTCTGGTCTCCGGCGGAGTCTGGGCTCCACATCAACCTTCTGGAGCTTTGGGCGATCCGTCTTGCACTGAAGGCATTCCTTCCTTCTGTCAAAAGGAGAGTAGTGCAGGTGTTCACGGACAACACCACCGCCAGTGGTACTGCAACAAACAATGCGGGTGGGGTCGTGGACCCTATGTCAGGAGGCACTTCATCTCTGGAAGTGGCTGGAACATCAGGGCATGTCCCTGGTGGTTCAACACCTGGCAGGTTCTCTGAACGCCAGGGCGGACGAACTAAACTGCCGGTGCATGATGGATCACGAATGGCGTCTTCACTCGGAGGTGGTGCAAGGTCTCTTTCAGCGGTGGGGAGAGCCTTGGTGAGATCTATTTGCCACCGAAGAGAACGCACAATGTCAGCAGTTCTGGGCGTTGGAATTTCCAAGGCAGCACTCGCTCGGCAACGCTTTTTGTCGCGAGTGGTGTTGCGGTCTTCTATACGCCTTTCCGCCTATACCACTTCTATCCAGAGTGCTGAAGAAGATCAAGCGCGAACGGGCCCAAGTCATTCCTGTGGCTCCAGACTGGGCACGGAGAGTCTGGTATCCCGAGATCTTGCACATGGCCATCGATCCTCCGATCAGACTGCCCCTTCGGGAGGATCTTCTGTCGCAGCAGCAGGAGACGGTCCTCCACCCGAACCTGTCCAGCCTCCACCTCCTTGCGTGGAGATTGAGCGGCGACAGTTGACAGCTTTTGACCTTCCTCCCGAAGTCTGTAACGTTATCTTGGCAGCCAGGCGTCCCTCCACCAAAACGGTATACGCCTGTAGTAGAACAAGTTTGTGGCATGGTGCGCAGCAAAGGCCGTGGATCCCCTTTCTGCCTACCTTTCTGAGGTCTTCCTCTTCATTCTTTCCTTGGCCCAGCAGGGCTCTGCTCTGGGCACTCTAAAAGGCTATCTTTCGGCCATTTTGGCCTTTCTTCGGCTCCCTGACCAGCCTTCTCTTTTCAAGTCCCCTATTGTAAATCGCTTCCTTAAGGGCATTACTCATTTGTATCCTCCAATTCCTTTTGTAATGCCTCAGTGGGACTTGAACTCTGATTCTGACCTATCTTATGTGCGCCCTTTCGAGCCGCTACATAACTGTCCTCGCAGACTTCTGACTCTTAAAACTGCTTTTTGATTGCCATCACACTCTGCTCGCAGGGTGAGTGAGCTTCAGGCTCTTTCTTCAAAACCTCCCCTTTCTGGCTGTTCATCCGGACAAGGTTGTCCTTCGCACTAGGCCTTCTTTCCTTCCCAAAGTGGTTACCTCTTTCCCACATAGGACAGACCATCACTTTGCCCACCTTCTTCTCGCCCCCGCATCCTTCTAAAGAGGAAGAGAGGCTCCACCGTCTGGATCCAAAACGTGCACTTTCCTTCTATCTGGATTGCACAAAACAATTCTGGGTGGATGACCAGCTCTTTGTTGGCTATGTGGGCGCCAAGAAAGGTCGGGCCGTGCAAAAGCAGACCATCTCCCGATGGGTCGTTCTTTGCATCAAAATCTGCTACTCTTTAGCGAAAAAGGAACCTCCAGTGGAGTTGCGCGCCCATTCCACCAGGGTGACGGCAGCCACTACTGCTTTGGGGCGTGGAGTCCCCCTTAATGACATCTGCCAGGCAGCTACGTGGGCTTCTTTGCACAAGTTTACTAAACACCACTGCCTGGACAGCCAAGTCCGGAGAGACGGCTTCTTTGGCCGCTCTGTTCTCCAGGAATTCCTGGTGTGAACTTGGTTCGCAGACCCACCTCCGGGGTTGGTATTGCTGGGGTATCTATTCTAAGGTGAGGAATCCATAACTAATTGTCGCTTTCAGATGAACAAGTTACTTAGCTTCGGTAACGATATATCTGTAAGAGACATAGATTAGTTATGGATTTCTCACCGCCCCACCCATCCTCCCGGTTCTGCGAACTGACTTCTAGGGTAAGGGACTTCTCTTCAGGACCCTAGTTATGTGGGCCAGTGGTCAGTGTCTCGCATGGCTCTGCACTTCTGGCATGGAATGTTGTGTAAAGAACTGACGTCAGCGCGCAGGGGCGGCGTCTAAGTATATACCGCGACGTAATTCCGGCGACCACGACGCCAACGACGAACGCGGAGTCGACCGACGCCACCTACCAACGCGCAGGGATACTGCTGAAGAAAAGGTTCTCTGGATCCAGTCTGACGCCTGGGGGTAATTCTAAGGTGAGGAATCCATAACTAATCTATGTCTCTTAGAGATATATTGTTACCAAAGGTAAGTAACTTGTTCGTCTAGTATATGGTAATTGGGGTACCCAGGGCCTGTAAATTAGAGTGACCCGCAGGGACTTCAGCACTTGTTGTGCCACCCTGAGTGGAACACATTAAAACATAGCTCTAGGGCATTTTAAGCTGCTAACGCGACTTTGCCATTTAAAGTAATGGAAAAGCCCAATTTGCCCTTCTTAATATATGTAAGTCACCCCTATGGAAGGCTAAACAAGTCCTAAGGCAGAGTGCTGTATGTTAGAAAGTGGAACATGTATTCTTACCCGTTCCAGCAGTAAAATCCCTAAATTGTTGTTTTTATGTGGAAAGGCTAGTAGCCCCATTGGTAAGTGCAGAGTTACAGGCTGGTACTCCAGCCCTCCTAACTTCTGAATGGAACTACTAAGGGTGATACTGTTTAGTATCAAAATAATCAGTGCATTAAATACGATTTAATGGTTAAATCAAATGTAATGTCAGTGGTGGGCAAAGGGCATTGGGCATCTTTAGAAGTTGCCACTTTAGTTACCAAGGTTTCCAGTGCCTGTTTACTGATGTACATGGGGCTTGTTCTGCAGATAGCTTTCTGCCCTTTTGGGGGGATGTGCTAATGACTCCCAGGAAAGGACACCATATGGCCCTGCATGGTAGAGAGGTGTTATCTCCCTCCTGCACGAAGCCACACGGATGTAAGCCCAAAAGGCGAGCTTCAAAGGCAAAGCTGCCTTTGAAAGACAAATGGGAACACCTGGGAGAAGGGCTTCTCTATTGTTTAGGTAGACAGGATAGCACTTAGGACAGGAGAGGAGAAGCCAGTTGTCAAACCGCTTTTTGCAGGGGCTGGTAAACCCTTGGAAGCCACACCTCTGGGGGTGGGTTAAGGAGCTCTGAATGTTGAGAGAGAAGTCTCGCCATCTTGGGAGTGGGCAGAATGGTGCAACCTGGGATTGCCAGATAACACCCTGTCCAAGGAAGTGGTCATCAGGAGGGAGAGAACCTGGTTGTCCATTGATTATCAACAGTATCCTAGCCTTAGGGCATTTTCTGAAGATAAATAGGGCACCCCTGGCATCCAGAGTTTAGACCGCAATCGACTCGGAAGAAGGACCGCCCTACTGCATCAAGGGACCAGCAAAGAGAGTCTTTATCGACGAGGACTGCACCTGCTGCACCTGGTGGCTAGCGAAGAGAAGGACTGTGCCTGCGGTGTCTTGCTCAAGGAGAAGCTGTCTCCAGAGCCCAAGGCCGGACTGGCCATACCGGGCATCAGGCGTTTCCCCGGGAGTCTAGAAGTGGGGCGGGGGCACTTTTGTTACTGGGGGCCGGTTTTGTAGCAGTGCAGCAGTTTTAAAAGCACTGCAGAGTTCCTTGTATGTCCAACATTTTTCAGGCAACAATAAAAGTGCCAAGATAACTCTGGTGATTAAAATACCTGCTGGAGAGAGATCGGAGTTTTGACTAGTGGCACTTTTGACTCATCTAAGGTAGAGCAGATGGTTAATATGTTTGCTGCAAATATAGATCATAGAACAGTATTTTATGTGCATAGCTCAGTGGTTTACCGCTTTTGTCACAGAGATCCTTTTGTTACTGTGCAGTTCATAAAAATCGTAACCTAGTTAGAAAGTTCGTTTTCCCCAGTCTTTTATTATACTAATTCTGCTAAAAAGGTTCGTTTGGGTAGAAATAAATTCTTATTAGTAAAGTCAATCCTATTCACTGTGTTACGTTCTGAATCCTGAGTTTGTGCTTCCCCAGACCAAGTACTCTTAAAAAATGCCTACCAGTATGGATGATGTGAATCCTACACCTTGTAGTCCCCTGTCTTATGTAACATTTTCTATACACTGATACTACCATGCACGATTCCTTATCTCTGTATATGTGCGTGATGTAAAATGCTCCAATACCCTACATTGGTATGAGAGGCACTATAAAACAAATGAAATACATGTCAGAGAGGAGCCAAGGAGAGATGAGAGGCACTGTTGGAGGGTGATAGTGAGGGAATCATTGAAGAGCCCCAATAAAGATTGCCGTATCCTGGTGCACTGTAAAGTCATAATTTACTATGCTTTAAAAACAAATACGATTGAATATATAATCAAAAATGTGTTGTAACGTGCACCATTTTTTAAATTTTTCCCAAATTTTCTTGGGGGGAGAACCCCCCAAACCTCCTTGTAGTGGTCAGGCTCGCTTGCTGTGTTCCCGCGATATGCATTTGGCTGGTCTGACAAAAGTTGCCAGGGCTGCTTTGGGTTCCCTATCCGGCCCTGCCAGAGTCCAGTCAAGCTTAGAGAACTCCAGGGGCCAGCTGCCTGGCCTCCTGTTTGCAGCACAGGAACACAACAGCTGAAGAAGCCTGCTGGGGCAAGTTGGTAGTCCAAAGTCTTCAAGCCACTACCAGTGCTGCTGTGCAGCACCGAGGCCCAAGACCCGACGCACGGAGTTGCACCTGAGTTTGCTGAGTCCAGGAGTGCTGTTGGAGAGTTGCTGGGACCCTCAGAAGGAAAGTTATCAACCTAGGAAGGATTGGCCTGTGACCGCGACAGCGGGCGACTGGTAGTCCAGTGGTGACTGGACTTTGACCAGAACGGAGAGGACTTGGCGGGACGTCGACCCTGCAAACAGGACCCCCTCGCAATCTTCGTGGACCGAAGAATCCCTGAAGGGAGGCCCCTGCCGACCACGTCCCAGCCTTAGAGCATCTTCAGCATCTTTCATTCCTTGCATCCGGACCACTCCATAAAAATCCATATTGACTCAGATAAACTGCCTGGAATTGTTGAAGGACTGCTTCTCCTGTGAAGATAACTGTTCTTGAGGACTTTGCTTGTCCCCCTGACTAGCTCCCTGCCAGAGTCGGTCACCCCAAATACTTTTAACCGACTGCATTGACACTTACCTAAGTTTTCTTTGAAAAGGTTTCTAAGTGTCCGATTCGTTGACTTTGCCAAGGCATGATCATGGTTGAGTGAAATTGCACTGATTTATTGTTGCTTGTAAAATCTATATCTCCGGAAAATACAGTCTATTTTTATAAATTGGTGTCTGATTTCTTAAGTGTTGTATCGATCGCTTCTTCAATTGTTTTGGAGCTGTTTATATGCTTAACACATATTCCTCTGTGTAAGCATTGCTGCTCGGTGCCACAGGTACGCAGGATTGAGTAGAGGGTTTGATAGATGAAACCCAAGGGTTCTAAAAGGGTTGGCAAGTGTATAACATGTTGAGGTTGCACTACCACACCATATAATGCACCCAATTTCCTCACAACTAGCAAGGCTTTATCTAAACAAACCAATTATCTACCAACCAAAAGAAACAACTGCTCCAAACATAACTGCTAAACAGTTGCCATCTTTAAAGGCCTTCATAAAAATTACAACTTCAAACTCTGAATACCTACTAAACGCTAACATCTCTGCTGGCTGCCCAGCTGACCTTTGCCCTCCGCAAATTTTCAAAGTGACGCTTCAGTCAAAATCTATGTAACTCCGTAAAACCAGGAACTTTCCCTGAGAAACTGAGGAAAACATACATATGCCCATTGCTTAAGAAGAACAATGTGGACCCTCAAGAACCCAACAGCTTTAGACCAATCTGTAGCTTTTCTTAACAAATTTATGGAGAAAGCAGTCTTTTCCAGATCTTAAAATTCATAGAAACAAATTAACTACTCTCAAACTGGCAAACACGATTTTGCCTAGGAAGAGGCACTGAATCTGCCCTAATCACAATTTGAAAAGACCCAAAGAACCCAGTCAACAAAATAGTGTTGTTGCATTACTGCCTCTGGGCCTTTCAGCAGATTTTCACACAGTACACCATGACAAATTACTTCTTAGACTGAAAGACGTCATGTATATGGCATCACTCTTGACTAGATATTCTTTTACATTAACAACAGATACTACCTGATTCACACACCCCATTTCTATTCAAACCCTTACTACTTAAAACAAGAGGTCTACAAGGACTCATCATCTCACTTCTCCTTAGTAATGTGTACATGAGACCAATAGTAAATCTTAATAACGGTTTGAACTCATCCACTACAACTGTGCAGACAACACACAGCTAATTCACAAACTGGAAAACTCTGAGGACATAGGAACATCAAAACGTACCACCTCCCTTATAGATGTAGATGAATGGATGATGGGAAATCACCTCAAGATGAATGCTTCAAAAACTGAAATGCTGACCTGCACTGAATGAAAGAATTATGACCTTCTATCTTTCTAGCGGAGGACGTGAGAAATCTTGGAATCTTCTTTGACTCTACACTTTCTGTCACTACTCAAGTGGACAGGCTGTCTCAATCAACTTTCTACACGATGACAACACTTAGACGCATCTGTCCCCATTTTGGATTTCCTCAAAAGAACAAGCAACAGCATCACTCATCCTCGCCAAACTTGATTATGCTAATGGACTATACCACAGCATTCCGCCCTTCACTATCAGAAGGCTGCAAAGACCCAGTACTCAACAGCAAGACTATTTCTATATGTAAAAATATGACCCCACATGTCTCTGGTTCAGACCGCCCTACTCTGGCTCTCAACTGCAAGAAGATCCTCTTTCAAACTACTATGCATCACACACAGAGCTATAAATAGTCAAGGATGAAAATGTATTCAAGCAAAAATCACAAAATACTCCACTCTCAGGAACTCATGGTCCAGATTGGCTCTGCGCTTAAAAAATCCTGCTTGAAGGAAGAAAACCATTAAATAAATAATGGAATTCTCTACCTGCAAATATTAGAGAGACTGGCAATCAGCTAGAGGTCAGAAGGCAGGTTAAGACCTGGTTATTCCCTATGTGATCCAATAAAGAATCCAAATGAGCCCAATTTCTGCCTTTAGACCAATCCCCTCCTGGACCAATATCAAGGGAGAACTGAATCAGCAAAATACTTTTATGGACAGCCCCTGATTAGATTGGAAAGAACCACATCCCCTTGAAACACACCACCCAGGCATCCGTCTCAAACAAATACCTAACAGATTGATCAATTCAAATCCCAGAGATTGTACACTCCTCAAAATCTTATCAGATAAATCTAAAGGACCACCTTTCTGGACATATCATATAATTCAGTGCCTTACATTAGAAAACAAATACAAAGTCAAACAATCTCAGTAATGTTCAATAGTTATATAAAAAAACAGAGAGACTGTATCAACACCATCAATAGCTAAAGGAGACAACCAGAGATGCAACAATATATATCACCTGCCAAGGGAAATCAACTTTCAACCTTCTTTCTACTTCTTCTGATTGCAAACTACCTCAATATCCTATCCCACCATATACCTAAAAAGCCCTGAATGAAAATGTACGTTAATCTATAGGTAGGGACTATTCTCTCTCCATTTGTAGTTAAAGGATACTCTCCTTACCCTCCATCTTCTCTCTACCTTAGTGCCTCTTTGTGTGTGTAGCTCAATCTGTCACATGCCTGTCTACCTTACTGAGTAACCATTCCTGCAAAATCTCGCATTTTCTAGTCCATATGCACACCCCACGCTCATAAATCACAAAGTCTCCTCTGTGTAACCTATCTTTGCAATCTCACAATATCAAACTCCCTCTTCCCTATTTACTTATCCCATATTTTCCACTTGCCTGAACTTGCCCTGATATTTACGCCGAACTCCTATTAATTTAATGCACCTGTAGATACTGTAGGAAATGCTTCAAACAGTTCCCTCAGAGCACAAAACGAACTCCATAACTTGTTGTGGAGTAGCGTGGTACCCGCCATAAAGCATTTCAACGCCTCGTCAGGGTAGTAAGCGCAGTATAAATGCAATTACAATACACTGTCTAGTCAGAGCTATATCTTGTGACAGTTACAGGTGTTTATTTGCAGTAGAGAAACGGAGGTAGTTAAAACCAAACACCACAAAGACAATTTGAAAGTTCTAGCACATTATGGGGCTCAGATGCAAATTTGCGTGTTTTTCTAGGTTGGGTACTCTAATCCATTTGTGTTGCCATGTTATCCTAAGGAGGAAGACTGCAAAGACTCCCAATCCGCCTGGGATTATACAATTTACTATAAATTGAATTTTCAGTGCTCCAAGGTAGGGGTGTTACAATGCATCTCTAAGAGCTATGATCCACCCATCCTTTGCCCTACTTTTCACAAGCCAAGTTTCAAGGAGGAGAACTCAGTGGATCTGAGATAATAGTGTGGGCACACACAAAGCCCAACAAATCCACCAACAAAAAGTGTATTGACTATTAGAAAACCACTGAAAGTGGTGGTTAATGGCAGTCAATGAGGAAATTGTCAAAAGCATTACCAACCATACAGAGAGCAATATGTGATTAGCAGTAGGCGCCAGGAAAAGGGAATGGGACAACATTGAATACAGAGACACTGGATGTTGTTCCTCAAACTTGATATTCAACTGGGCGCCGCCTTCAGCTGGTGGAGCGTTTGTATCTAAAGATAAAGATTTTAATGTCTTGTTAATCTTGCTACAGCGTCTTTTTTCCTTTGACTGCAATATACTTTCAGACTATCTCTGCATTTCCAACTGTATACACCTGATGAAACTCTGAATCTTCCTTGGGCTGAAAAACACTTGTTATCTATTAAATAAATGTTAGTATTGAGGGCTAATGTACTTTTTTCACTACTGACCACTACCTTCTGTTCAATAAGAGAAGGTCCTGTAATTCAATTTGCAGTCATAGTCACAGGTTTGTAAACTGCAAAACAAATAACACATTAGAATTATAACATTAACATGGCAACAAGCAATCACTTCCTTAATCTATATTGCTAACTTTATGCAATATGTGTGTCAAGAAAAAATACTTAAAATCTGTGAAGCTATGAGGATCCCTTTCCAATCATCACGTTGGAAAGCAAAGTATGCAAACACACATTCATAGTTCTTTAGGAATAGTTCACGAAGCAGTACTTTACTAGTGGTGGTATCCAGTTCAGTCTTTAGAAACTCCAATAATGGTTCCAGACAGTTTCCAAGGTTTATCTATAACTCTGGCAACAAAGTCCAGGCTGCATCTACAAATATATCTCAGTTGCCTAGCAAAGAAGTTCTGGACCACAAGGAATTTATACTCTGTAATTTCAAAATGGCCACCACCGCATGGAACTCCCGTGAGAGCCCTATGGCTTCATGAGACATGTAATTCCCTTTCTCGGGTGTCACGTGTAGTGTGTCCAGCAAATAAGCAAAGCCTCGTTCCACTCAATGCCGAGAGCCATCATTCCTGGCTTCTGTATGTTCGGATTGTGCACAACACAAGAATGGCACTTCTGCACTGGACAAGCACAAAGAGGTAAATGTTGTCCACTGATCATGACACTAATAGACCAAGTCTGTATTTCATTAGTTGCTGGTCGCAGCCAAGTTTTCTTGATTGAAAACCCACAGCCATGAATGTGCCCATTAAATATAAATGCACTCACAGGAAGCTAATGTGTAACTCCAGAAAATAAGGCACTAGAAGAATGTTTCCAATGGATACGAAGTTAGCGCCACCAGGGCCACACAAGAAAGAACTCTTTAAGGAACCCTGTGTGAGTAGAAAATCCGAATATTTCTCTTGGGCACGAATTAAGGAAACAGTGACTCCCCACACAGTCAAAGAGTTGTAGTAACCTTTATAATGCTGCACTTCCTGTCTACCACATGTCACTGGCCCAGGCACTCACAACTGCACTGTATGGCAGATGTAAAGGGGGTCAGGGCATCCTATCTAACTAGACATTGAGGCATCAACAGAAAATGTAACAGCCTAATTTTAGTCCAGATACGAAAGGAGCAGAAAGCAACAACTACAACCTTGAATTATTGAGTCTGTTTGCTGATGTTCATAGGCTATTCACACAGAACACAGCATGCGTGGTAGGTCCATAAGTGGAATTACTGTCTCTTGGGCAGATGTTGGAGTTGCTTCTCTTATCTAGTCCATGTGGCAGGGCAGCCACATGGACTAGCTTTTGTACATCACAATCATCTTTATCCAACAGATTCTTAGTGTTTTTGGCTCAGTGTTCCATGAGTGGTACCTCATATGTAATCAACCTGTACCACTAGGCAAAGCTTCTCTGAGTAACAGTCATGTATTTCAGGAAGTCAAAGTTGCTTGTTCTCGTGGGGAAATCTAAACTATTGCTTGTGCCCTCATTTAGGAGGAGTGATATGAAAAGGAGGATGAGAGGCTAATGTCCTGATTACTTACTGGTAGTCTCTTTACTTTAATTAATCGATTCCCGTCCCTGCGCAAACAGCACATCCTCCCTTTCGATAAGGCTTTACCTTCTTGAGTGTCTCAGTAGTAACTCAGGATTTCCAGAGGCATGAATTTATGGCCATGAGACAGAGGAGGGGCCTGGAAGGCTGGTCATTTCTTTTAAAACAGGCAATGTGGGACTTGTTTGAAAGGTGATGGTTTGTAGAACTGGGACTGGAGACTATGAAATGGGGTAATGAGAGCACCGGTAATTAATTAGGACAGTACTGCAAGTGTAAATAGTTTGTAAGAAAGCCCACCTCAAGTCGTCTTGAATATCTGGCCTCTATTTAGTAGTGCAATTAAGTACAACAATTTTTCACTTATAATGTGAGTAACATCAGAGGCCCATCTGTGCCCAGGAGAATCATATATTGAGAGATGAGGTGGACCAGTAACTTTATGTAGAAATGTATAAATTTTAAGCCTGTGTTGCTAGATGATATTAGCATAATTATAAAAGCATTACATATCACCAAATGCTACTGGGTTCTGTTCTCTTTATTCCTTCTCACTGAATGTTAGAACA
The DNA here is from genome assembly GCA_963921515.1 of Calotriton arnoldi. NCBI lineage: Eukaryota > Metazoa > Chordata > Amphibia > Caudata > Salamandridae > Calotriton > Calotriton arnoldi. Next base: position 688,516 of record CAWUFW010000881.1, read on the forward strand.
ACGTACTGCCTACGTCTGCAGGCTTCTTTGATATCTATTCCAGAACAGGCTTTATTCCAGACTCGTTAAAACAAGCCTGGATCACTTATCTCATAAAAAAGCCATTACTCTGCCCATATTTGCTTATTAACTACAGACCTATTTAAATATCCCATTCATACATATGGTTTCTGAGTAAACGACCATCCTTCAAGTGCAAGATCCGGGCCTATCTTGGGGGACTTCCAGTTAGTTGTCAGGCCCTGCCGAGGCCTTTAAAAAGCTTTGCCTGATGATCTAACCTTTATGTATGACATTCTGCGTGAGTTTACATCTGCTTCGCTAATGCAGTCTTCAGTGGGTTAGATATTTTCTCTAAAATAGAGCAACAAAAATGAAATTGAGTTTCTATTCATCAGATCAGTTGCCATTGCTCTTTGGAGTCCCAGAGGGGTTATGTCTGTTCCCAATATTACAGCAGGTCCCCTATGCTCAATTGTTTTCAGCATAGGTTGTGAGTTCTACAACTGTACACTGGATTCTAGCTGCTACTAATGCTCCTGGCCTTCCCATTTGTGATAAACAGCTCATAATTCTTACCTCTTCCGAAGTGGCAAATACCAACTTCTTCTTATTTTGTGCGAGGGCATCAGGAGTGGCCGTGTAGGAAATGACCACCTTTTGCGTGATATCTCCCCAGATGTTTGCCATGACAGTTTTTGCTAGCTGTAGAACTCTGTGCACTGTACCCCTGCTAACCTGGAATATAGGGCCTGTGATCTTGCATTCCACATTATGAAATTGGCATACTCCTACTTGGTATATTTAACTTGCCTACAAGACCCTATAATGTGGTACAAAATGTACCCAGGGCCTGGACGTTAATTGCCACAAGTGGACTTCAGGATCTATTGTGTCATCCACTACAGCTGCAGTGGAAAAATGGCTTCAGGCCTACCCTGTGTAGCCTGACTGCAATTCGACCTGTCAAAATAAACACTTTTGATAGATCAAAACCTCCCTTTTAAATAATAAGTGACTTCTATGTAGTCCTTGTGGCCCACAAGGCAGGGGGCATATTATTTAAAAGTAGGATATGTAGATATTTAATGTTAACATGTCCTTACAGTGACTAGCATCTAAAATCAATTTTTCACTGTGTCAGGCCAAGCTGTCCTATGTAGAAAACCAGAGTACAGATTAAAATCCTAATACTGTATCTCAAGAAAGGGACTAGCTAGAAAATAATTAAACATCAATTTTTAATAGGTATTAAAATCCAATTCAATGGTGAAATTGTTTTTTTTTTAAATATTACAGAAAAGTAAGTTTTAAAATGTTACCATTTCTCTGCATGATGATCTTTGAGACTAATTTGCATTTGCTACCCAACTTCTCCCAGCCAGTGATAAGCATTTTGGATCAGTGGGAAAAATGTGTGAAATACTTTCCAGGAGCTACACAGTAGGTCACTGTGATTGATAGGTCGAGCTGAATGGACAGGGATGATCTCACGGTTTTCCTGGCGGTGACAGGCAGTGAAAACTGACCTGTATGTCCGCCTGTCTAAATTAGGTGGGTCGCCATAGAGGTCAGCCTCGACGGCCATTACTCTGTCGAGCTGTCAGAGGGATGTAACCATGGCGGAGACATTTTGGATACGCCAATAGTCTGCCTGCTCCTGAATCTGGTGAGTAGACCATTATCTTATTGGTGAGGATACTGTGCCACCATTGCGATGTAGTATCCGTACCGCCAAGATATAATTCTGCCATAAGTCGAAAGGTAAAATCTATGACTAGGATGAACCTGGTTGGTATCCAACCTCTGCTCCATTGCAGCCAGTCTAAAATTGCGACTAGGTCCCAGTCTACCGCAACCAATGACTATCATTGGCCCTTTGTACTTCTTGGCGCTATTCCTACTTAAAACTTTAAAAAGTCATATGTCGGTTCCTTCTCACTGGCTTTTCAGTCAATTTGGTGTCATTTTATTACATTTTACCATATTTTTCAAATTCAGTTAGGGATTTTTATTGTTTTACAATTTAACTTTATTACTTTTTTGCTACACATCAACGTTAAGCCTGTCTGCTTGGTACCTTAGCTACCAGGGGGTTGATCTCAGGTTAATTTGGTAACTTCAAGGGTTCACTCTGACAAAGGTTGTGATTACTCCTTGAGGTAGAGTAATCACCCACCCAAAATAGTAATCCAATTTCTTACAGAGGTCTCACTCTCTGAGTTTCTTTTGATAATCAATTTTATTGGCATTTTTGGAAAAAACAGCAGCAACAACATAGACGTAGCACCATTCAGACACAATAAATACTGCGATACAGTTACAAGAGATTCCCCCAATCCGTTCGTATGGAGTCTGCTTCCACCCGAATGGCAGACAATCAGTCCATAGGTCCCAGCCATTTGCCCCATACACGTTTATGCTTAGCTGGGCACCCTCTTGCCTCATAGACGGCTCTTTCCTGGGTGGCGCACCAATCCACGCCTCTGCACCATTTAGCTAAGGAGGGAGGCGCCGAGTCCTTTCAGGCCACAGCTATATCTCTTTTGGCCACTAGAACTGCGGTCCCCAGGAACAGCCTGTCAGCCCATCCAGCCCCTCCATCACTCCCAGGAGAAGGGCACGGGGACTAAGGGGAACCTCCCACCCCAGCACCTCACCCAATTCTGACACAATGGAAGCCCAGTATTTGGTGAGAACATCACAAGACCAAACCATGTGATAGAAGTCTGCCGCGTCCGCATTACAGCGCGAGCAGCGTGGGGCCGGCAAAAACCTGCTCTGTGGAGTCGTACCGGGGTAAGATAGGCACAGGGGAGATAATAGATCTGAATCAGTCGAAGCTTAGCGGAGATTGTGAGCGTCCTGGGGGCCATCAGAGCATCCCGCCGGACCTCTTCATCAAGAGGGCCAAGCCATCGATCCCATCGGGCCCTGAGAGGCTCTATTGTTGATGGGTTGTTGTTGACCAGGGATCGGTAAATTTGGGATACCCCCCCCTTTCCCAAACTCCCCATAAGGATTTTGGCCTCTAAGGGGCTAAACCCAGGGAGGGTTGTGTGATTGGGGACATGAAAGGTCAGGGCGTGTCGTAGCTGGAGGTATCGAAAGAATTGGGTGGAGTGCAAGGAATATGTCTTTTGAAGGTCTTGGAATGAGGACAGGTGCTCCCCCCTCCATACATCTCCCAAGCAGGTCACGCCGATGAGGTCCCATTTATGGAACCCTGGCAAATTCGCAACCTCCCGTAACCATGTGCCATGCCATAATGTGTTTGTAATGAGAGCTTACTGTCCCATTGGACATGTCGCAGCGCGGAACGCCATGCCAGGAGTGCTGTGCGGGTAATTGGTGGCAGGGCACGCGGGATTGGGGCCCCATAGAGCTTGGCCGGAACGCGGGAGAATCTGAGGCTTTCTAGCTCCAGTCGATAAGTGGGGTATGACCACCCTCCATTGTGCCAGTCATTGATCACTATAAGGCGCGTGGCCAGGTAGTACAGGAACGGATTTGTCATTCCCATCCCCCCGTCGTATGTGGGCCGTTGACACGTTGTGAGAGCCAGCCGCGATCTCGCTCCGCCCCAGAGGAAGGTTGTGATTAGACCATCTAGCTCACGGAACCAGCTGCAAGGGAGATGGAGTGGAAGGTTTTGAATAATGTAGAGAAGACGGGGGAGAATCATCATCTTAAAAAGTGCGACCCTGCCTAGGGGGTTTAACGGGAGGGTCTGCCAGCAACAGAGGTCCTCCTTCACGCACTTGAGGAGTGGAGTGAGATTAAGGGACCAGATCAATTCAGGAAGGAGTGCCACCCAGATCCCGAGATATTTGAATGAGAGCCTACGCAAGGGAATAGTTGCCTGCCAGTCCACACATCCCCTTGAAACAAGGAGTGGTACCACTGTGGATTTAGCCGGGTTAAGACGCAGCCCTGATGCCTTCTCAAACAGGTGGAGGATGTGGAGGGCTCTCGCCCCTGACTGGGCCGGGTCGGACAGATAGAGGAGAACATCGTCGGCGTAGAGAGCAATGCAGTCCTCATGAGATTCCTGCCAACGCCAGCCCTGGATCTGGCCATCACTGCGGATACGACACGCCAAGGGTTCAATCGCGAGAGCGAATAGGAGAGGGGAAAGCGGACATCCCTGGCGGGTCCCGCTCTCGATCGGAAAGGCATCCGACAGCGCACCATTGATGAGAACTCTAGCTGACGGAGTAGAGTAAAGGACCTTCACCATCCCTTGGTAAGATGGGCCAGAACCCCGCTCTGTCCAGTACGTCCCTGATGTAGCCCCAGTTCACCATATCAAAAGCCTTTTCAAAGTCAATTAGGACTAGGGCCAGGTATGGCGACAGGCGACTGCGATGGGCGAGGGCTATCTGCACACGCCTTTGACAGTGCCTCATACTACGGCATGGCATGAAGCCACACTGATCGGGGTGGATGAGGGTGTGGAGCACCTGTTTCATACGGGTGGCGAGGATGGTTGCATAGACTTTGACCTCCATGTTGATGAGGGAAATAGGGCGGTACTGAGCGCATGAGGACGGCGGAGGGTGTACCTTCGGTATGACCACTATGGTGGCGCTGTCTGTGAGCGATGGAAAGGCACCCCTTTCTATTGTCTCCTCAAAGAGGGTGTGGAGCTTCGGGATCAATGTCTCACGGAAAGCGGCATAATATTCCGCAGGAAGCCCACCTGGGCCGGGAGTCTTATGGGTAGCTAAAGAGGAGATAGCATTCCCAATTTCGTCATGTGTGAGGGGTTTGTCTAGGCTGGCACTTTCGGCTTGGGAAGGGGGGTATCCTGCAGAAATGAGGAACTATCCTGCAGATTATGCGAGATATCTGCAGAATACAACTCTTTGTAATAGGCCGCAAAAGCCTGTGTAATTGCTACAGGGGTAGGAGAGATTTGGCCTTGTGCATCACAGATCTCAGGCACAATCCGGCTGACCATGGGATGGGTGGCGAGCCAATGGAGCAATTTGCCATTTTTGTCTCCCCATCCGTAGACCCTGGCCACCGAGGCCCTCCAGATCAATTTAGCAGATTCAAGGGAGGTATTTTTGATCTCCTCACGTATGAGTTGTAGCTGCTGGCGTTCTGCTTCCCCCTCCCCGGACCCCAGCAATCACTCCAAGCGGAGGGCCTGGGCTTCAAGCTGGGAGTCAGTGGTCTTGGACCTGCCGTCTGTGTTTGAGGAACCCTTTCGCGTACCCCCGGATCGTGGCTTTAACCGCCTCCCACAGCGTACCCTGTAATTGCACTGTATCCTCATTTGTGCAAAAGTATGTAGCAAGTTCTTTACCAAGTTTCTTCTTATATTCTGAATCTTGGAGAAACCAGGCGTTTAAACGCCACATGGGTCGACGTGCTCCCGAGGGGCCTCCCACCCTCAGAAGGAGCGGGGAGTGGTCCGACACTCCGCGCACCAATATTTCAATGTCTGATACAGCTTGACAGTCTGGGGCGGGCATAAAGAAAAGGTCTACGCGGGAATTAGTGTGGTGCGCCGCTGATGTGTGCGTGTATTGCGGAGTCCGAGGGTGCCAAGTGCGCCAGACATCACAGAGGCCCAATGTGGAGGCCCAGTCATTGAGACGTTTGCTTCCCTTGTTCCTATGGGATGTGGAGGTGCCCGTGGCATCAATACTGGGATCAGGAACAGTGTTAAAATCCCCCCCTATTATGGTCAGGCCTTGAGGAAGGGCAGATATTGTCCCAAGCGCGTCTCGGAGGGTGGGCTGTAAAGTCGCCGGAGGCGCATATAGTGACATAAGATTAATAATGGAGTCCCCAAGAGTCCCTGTAAGGGTAGTGAACCAGCCCTGTGAATCCGTGAGCACTCGAGTCGGTGAGAAGGGGAAGGAGCGCTGCATGAGGATTGCCATCCCACGGGAACCTCTAGAGAATCCAGAGTGCCAAACTCTATCAAAGCCTTGACGCGCCAGAAAGGGGCAGTGATTTCCCATCAGATGCGTTTCTTGTAGTAGTATGACATCAGGATTAACCCTTCGGGCGTATCTTAAGACCTCAGTGCGTTTAATTATATCTAAGAGGCTATTGACGTTCCAAGAAAGAACCGTCAGGGGTTCACCCCCAGTGTATGAATTGGGCATTGTGAGCGTGTGGTGAAGTGTAGACCCAGCGAGTAAAGCCTCTAGGGTGGATTAACTCTTTGGGCTCTGGGAAAGGTCGGATGCAATTGGGGTTATCGCAGGGATCAGCCCAGGAGAGGTCCCGGGTGCAGTGCAGTGTGCCGTCATAACATAAGAGAACATAACTTAGTGCTGAGAGAACAGTCTCAGCCGAAATCCCCAACCAACCCCCCACCCCATACTTCCCAAACTGAAGCATCTGTCATCCTGTGAACAGGCCTGAAATAGAAACAATTGATCAGTCAATCAATGGTGGGGCGTGTTGCAAGGTTGTCTGGTAATTCCCTCAGATTGCAAGGATAACAGTTCCTCTAACTAAACTTTACATATGGGCGGCGTTGAAGATCAGATGCGGGGGCTTCTTGATAGGTCCGTATCCACAGAACTAGGTCTCGGGGAGTCACAAGGATTTCCTGCGGTCGGTGGATCTGGGCCATTAGAGTTGTCCCGCAGTCCAGGTGACTAATTTCTGCACAAGAGGGAGTCAGCCGGCGAGGCGGACGTCGCTCCTCGGGTGTTGTGCTGTTTCCGGGACCCAGCACGCCGACCACGGGGGTGCCGGTGCAGCCCCGCGCGACCCCGATCGGGGGTCCGTCTCAAGGATGTTCCTCACTGGGCGAACCGGGCAGTCCTTGGTGGCCCATGTCCACGCCGCTTCTGGCGAATCAAAGAAAAGGGATTTGCCATGAAAGATAACCCTAAGATGAGCGGGAAAAAGGAGCCTGTAGGGCAGGTTGAGGGCACGCAGCTTTTGCTTTGCATGAAGAAAAGAGCATCTGTGAGCTTGCACCTCTCTGGTGTAGTCGGGAAACAGCATACGTTTGACCCCCTTGTGGAGCAGCTCTGGCCGTGAGCGGGCCTCTTGAAGGATGGCATCCTGGTCCCTGAAGTTAAGGATTCTCATGTTGATGGGCCGGTGCGGGGCCCCCGGCGGCGGCCTCGGGACAAGAGCACGATGGGCACGCTCTATCACAAACCATGGGGAGAGGGTGTTCGCCGGCATCAAGGACTTAATCCATTCCTCGATGAAGGTGGTGACCTGGGTAGGATCCGTGCCCTCGGGAAGCCCGACCAGGCGGAGGTTGTTCCGGCGAGAACGGTTTTCAGCATCCTCAGCCCGTTTGTGGAGGTCCGATGTGTGGGACAGGAGTTGTTTCACTTGCTTCTTCAAAGTGGAGACGTCATCCTCCACCTCTGATATGTGGGATTCCGCCGCTGCCACCCGGGCTGTCGCGTTACGGAGATCCTGACGAAGGAGGGCCATGTCTACTCGAACTTCTCCAGTTTTGGTTTCCATCAATTCCTGACAGGTCTTGATGGCTTGTAGTATGGTAGCTAAATCCCCTTCAGGGCGGCCAGTCGTGGAAAGTGCGGGTTCGCTCTGGGCGGGGGCATTGACCGCATATTGGTCCATCTTGGTTTGGGTCGGTTGGGTCTTTGCCCCTTTGTCCTTCCCCATGGTGAATCTCACTTTATTGCGGGTTTGTCAGGGAGCCGGTTCACCCAGAGTGTGCCGCCAGGAGGGGGAAGAGCGCAGGGCAGGAGAAGGGACAGGCGCCTGAGTCTTCGATCTGCTACATGCAGAGTTGCCCGGTTGCGCCCGGGAAGGCCGCACTGTCCGCACGGCCGCGGGGTGCGGACCTGCCTGTATGTCACCAGCCCACCTCAGACCTAGGCACGGTCAATCCTCACTCGTGGATGGGGCGTGGGATGCCCGCGCGACTACGGTGGAGAGTCCGGCGATAGGTAAAGCATCAGGCCCTTAGATCAATCCCAGGTGAGTAGCTAGAGGCAAAACACCACTCCCGGGGCGAGACGCAGACTCCGCGCTGCCCCGGGAACAGACACAGCCAATGCCCCAGAGGATTCTGTGGCGTAGGGCCCCAACTCTCTTGGCGTCGGATCCGCTCAGGCCAAGTCTCAAAGGATCTCCCTCGAGGTGTCTCGCCGGGCCAACCCCTCGCAGCACCTATGCTCCGGGGCCCCGCCGAAGCAGTGCCTATTACTCAGCAGCCAGTTCAAGGGGGGGGCACACCCCGGGGACCGCCGCTATCTCCAGGAGTGGGGGCAAGTCCAGCGCCCCTCCACAGTCACTGCAGCAGAAGGATGGAGGGGGGGAGGGTCCCGCCGATCGTGGGCCGATCGCCCAGAGCAGCCGGCAGTGACAGACCCAGGGGGGGCCCCAAGTCAGCCCAAGAAGCAACGCAGTGGCCCCCTGTCACAGTCGGCGCCCCCTCCCCACCCCCTCGCCCCCACCGGAGCGCTCAGAATGGCACCGCTGTCAATCGCACACCCAACCTCAGGATCACTTCAGTGGCGCAAGGATCTCCCCCAAGGTGTCTCACCGGGCCGACCCCTCGCAGCACTGAAATTCCGGGGCCCCTCCGGCGTGGCGCCCACTACTCCACAGCAAGCCCCAGGGGCGGGGGCAAGTCCAGCGCCCCCCGCAGCAGAAAGATGGGGGGAGGGGAGGAAGAGGAGGAGGAGGCTCCCGCTGACCGCAGGCCGAGAGCTCCGGATAGCCGGCAGTAATAGACCCAGGGGGGGGCCCAGATCGGCTCAAGAAGCAGTGCAGCGGCCCCCCACCACAACCGGCGCCTCCCCTCCAACTCCCGGTCCCCGCCGGAGTGTTCACAGCGGCGCTGCCCTGGAATCACGCTTCTGGCCTCAGGATCGCTTCTGTGGCTCTTGGGGGGGACAGGGCAGGCCCAAACAGCGTCCCTGCCGATCGCGGGTCGAACCCAGCACAGCGCCTCACTGCAGGCTCCCCTGGGCAGCCCCCCAGCTCAATCGGCCGCCATATTATCGGACTTCCACCGCTCCACAGGAGGTCCACAAGAGCCCTCTACACTTGGCCGGGAGCGGCGCCCTCCCGGGTCTGGGTCTCCCTAGGGTGCCGCACACCGGTTCCGCTTCAGTTCAAGGCTCCCTTTGGTATGCTCCGTATACGCGGCAGGATCCGCATCTACTCCGGAGTGCTTCACTGCTCGCTCCCCGGGGTTCCACGGCAGCGGATCGTCTCAGGGGCTGCCAGGAGTGGGCTTAGGATTCCCCCGCCGGCTCGTCGCCGCCGTCAGGACCCTGCCGGGCGTCCCGCCGATCGCGGGCCGAGGACCTCCCTGAGTCGCCGCAGGAAGCTGTGCGGCGCCTCCCCGCCGCAGCCATCACCTCTGCTCACCTCATGCGTCCGTGGTGCCGGTATTGATGCCTTCAGGACAGCGGACCGCCACAGGAGCCCCAGGTCAGTGCTTCAGCAGGATCTAGCACTAGGCATCAGGTCGGGGGGTCCGGTCTTACGGGGCAACTGCAAGGGGCCCAGGGATCGTCCCGGTCGATGTCAGTTAAGCGGGCGCCATGTTGCCAGGCCTCACCGTCTCACCAACAATCTCTGGCAGCCTCCCACTGTCAATTCGGACATTGCATACCAAATAGGAATGCTACGTATGCGGGCGATTCAGCACACACAACGTCTTGGCGGATTGCTGAGTTTTAGAGGAGCAGGATGGCATCGGATCTTAGAGGGGTCTGGAGCACTCTCAGAGTGCGACCGCCATGTTGGCTTGTCAAGCCACGCCCTCACTCTCTGAGTTTCTTGAGGTCGACCAGAATTATTTTACTTTGATGATCAAAAATGTATACCGTTCGCTTCTGAGCAGTTTCTCTCATATCAGATCTGGTGCCTCCATTCTGCCTTCTATGCACTTTAATCCCTGGTATACTTTGTGTGCATGATGTCCAACACTTATTTCTCCATGTACCGTGCAAATGGTTCCAAGAAACACTGTTCACGCCAGGCTGATCTGGTGTGAATCATTATACTAAAACGTATTCACACCTAACTACAGTGGTAAATACGAGAGTACTAAGACCTCAAGCTTGTAATAGCAAACCTGATTCTGAAATGCCTTCTCTCCATTATTTAACTTAAAGAAGATTTACATATGTATGTACGTATTTCCAGGAGAGGTCACACGGATGTCATTTTACCATTCCAAGTCACACAATAATCTCTTCAGAGTATGCTGACAGTGTAGCAGAAGCTGGACTGGGCCTGAAGGAATAATAGCTGAAAATGAGAGGACACCTGCCCAGTGTCTGAATCTGGGGGTACTGAAGGGGCCCATATCTTCAGCTCCACAATGGTGTGCACCCTGAATATTGATGTCAGAATATCAACAAGACACAATATCGAGGTCAAAATATTTAAAAAACTATCGACAAGTAAATAAGTCTAGATTTTCTATACCTAACTCCACATATATGTTCCTACGCATACATATAAGTCCAACTTATGTAGATATGGAGCTAGGAATAGTGAATATACACGTGTCTATATGCACTTACCTTTCAATATTTTGTTACTTAGTAATCTGTCTTCGATATTCTTGTATCATCATGTTATTGGGGTTGATACCCAATTTAACCCACTCCACTCCAGTCTACCCCACTCCACTCTACCCTACTTCACTCCACACCAATGCACGCCACTTCCTACTCCACTCCACTCTAATCTACCCCGCTCACCCCAATCTACCCCACTCCAATCTACCATACTCCTCTCCAGTCTATCCCAACCCACTCCTATGTACTCCAAGCTACCCCACTCCAATCCACCCCAATCTATCCCACTCTACTCTACTCCACTATTCCCCATTCCAGTCTACCCACTCCACTCTACCCCAATCCACTCCACTCCAATCTATCACAATCTACCCCACTCTACTCTAATCTACCCCAGTCAATCCCACTCACCCCAATCTACCCCACTCCAAGCTACCATACTCCTCTCCAATCTACCCCAATCCACTCCAATCTACCCCACTCCTATCTACTCCAATATACCCCACTCCAGTCGCCCCCAATCTACCCACTCTGCTCCACCCCAATCTACTCAACTCCACCCCTATCCACCCCCACTCTACTCTGTTCCAATCTACTCCACTCCACTATTCCCTACTCCAATCTGCCCACTCCACTCTACCCCAATCCACTCCACCCAATCCAGTCTACCCCATCCCACTCCAATCTACCCCACTCCACTCTACTCCACTCCAATCTACTCCACACCACCTCAATCCGCCCACTACAACCTACCCCACTCCAGTCTACACCACTCTAATGTACACCACTCCAATCTATCCCAATCCAGTCTACCCCAATCTCACCCAGTCCACTGCAGTCTACCACACTCCAATCTACCCCAGTCTACCCCACTCCACTCAAATCTATCCAATCTACCCCACTCCCATCTACCCCAATCTATTTCACTCCAATCTACCCAACTCCACCCCAGTCTACCCCATCCCACCCCAATGTACCCTACTTCACTCCAATCTACCCCATTCCACCCCAATCTACCCCACTTCACTCCAGTCTAACCCAATCCACCCCATTCTACCCCACTCTACCCCAATCTACCCCCAAAGTACTCCGCTCCAGTCCACCCCACTCCAATCTTCCCCACTCCACTCTACTTAACCCCAGTGTTACCTACTCCACTAAAATCTACCCCATTCCACTCTACCACACTCCACTCCAATCTACCACACTCCTCTCTACACCACTCTACTCTACTCCACTCTACCCCAATCCACCCACTCCACTCTCCTCCAGTCTACCCCACCCCACTCCAATCTACCCAACTCTACTCCAGTCTACCCCAATCTATCCCACTCGAACCGACTCCATTCCTCTTCACTCCACTCCAACCTCCTTACTTCACTACACTTCTCTCCATCCCACTCCACTCCAATCTACCCCACTCACCTCCAAACTACACTACTCCACTTCACTCTACCTCACTTTACCCCTACCCCCACTATTCCCCACTCCAATCAACCCCACTCCACTACAATCTACCCAGCCTACCCCACTCCAACATACCCCACTCTACTCCAATCTACCTCCCTCTCCCAACTCTACCCCCACTTTAACACACTACCCCACTCCACTCTACCCCAATCTACCCCACTCCACTCTATCCCAATCTACCCCACTCCAATCTACCCCACCCCAATCTACCCCATTCCAATCTACTCCAATTTATGCCGCTGCACCCTACCTCACTCCACACCACCAACTTTTATCCATGCTGAACACCAGCTACACTTGTGTACAACGGGGCTAATACACATTGTCAAAGCCAACAGCTCTTGCGTAGGCAAGACCTATTGCCTTTGCCAATGCTTGTTTACAAATGAAGCACTGCATGTGGTGGCAGACACCAGTGGTAGTCTGTGGTATAGGGATAGTACCGACGGATCCCATGCTCTGCACTTCATGGTGGATTCTGATGTAGCTGTGCCGCAGACCAGGTAGAGATGCAGTGCATATCTAGCTGCAGAAATGGTGTCACCCATTGCGAGATGAAAGTCTTGAGTGCAGGGCTGCAATCCTGGATCTCCCGGTGGACAACTTGTATTTAGACGTGATGATCACCTATTTGGGTCTTGTTTCTTCTTCAGCATATAAAACACTCACATCTAACAATAAAGGATGTATGTCAGACTATCAATCACAAAAAATATTGTGCTTGAGAAATATTCTAGCCACAATGTTTTCTATCAAAATATCATGGATGTAAGTGTGGAAGTAAAAGTATTGCCTTGGTATAACTGTAATAGAGGGCAGACATTTTCTTCCGCTGTGCTAAACCAATGCTACCAAGTTGTGCCCGTCTCTGGCATGTAAAGCCGCACTCTGCCTGGCATTGCAGATGAGGAATGACTTGCTCAGCTCTGGAAGTGTACTTTTTGTATCACTTTGAAGGTTGACTGTACTATTCCACAATTTCAGTTTCTGCACCTACGTAGCTCCTTTGTTTCAGTTTCATCACATGATCTCCATTTGAGCCCTTTGTATGAAAACATATAAATTTACATTCTGCCCTTGAGTGTTTTAGCTTCATGCTCTTGGGGTACCAGGGGATCCACTTGTGACTCTGCTCTGAGTTTTGCAGACTATGTTTCTTTTTATCAAACAATTTCAGACTCCAGTTGTCATGAGTGTAGATTTCTTTCACATAAGTATATATATGTGTATATAGGTCTATTATTCCTAACTCCACATCTACGTACCGTGAAGATGTATATAATTGTATATGTGGAGTGAAGCATTGTAAATAAACCTATACGTACCTATATATAATTATTTTTACAGTACTTTTTTAGTCGGTATCCTGGATAAGATATTTTTGGAGCACAACATTTATAATTCAATATTCTGATGGTATACACAATGAAATGCTTATTAACACCAAAAGTAGCATTCTACCTTCGCTTCCTGATTTCTCGTTGCTTGTTCACTTATAAATTTGCCAGTTCTTGGTCTGTTTTCTCCCATGGTCCCTGCCTTGATCTCAGATATTTTGCTGACAAATTTTGTACTAATTCTGCCCTGTTACCTGCCTGCTGGGTGTATCCCACATCGAAAGCCCTATTAGCGCAGTCTTACCTCTTCAATATCATCAGTCAAAGTGCATTTTGCCTCATCATGGAAATCTGCTGTTGCTCTTAGAGGTACAGATCTTCTGTATTCGTATTCTGTCTTTCTGTGAGACTTTACAGGTGTGTGTGCCTAACCCTGCCTATGGTAGGTTGGTTAATTGAAAAGCCAGATCTTCAGCTTCTTGTGGATTTTGTGAGAGAGGAGGAGGCTCTGATGTGGAGTGGAAGACCATTCCACGCTTTAGGAGCGATGTAAGAGCACACCCGTCCTCCTGATCTGGTTCTGTTTATGCACAGGATGTGTGCGAGTAGGAGTCCTGCGGAGCGGAGATGTCTTAGTGATTGGTGGAAGGAGATGTGGCTGTTCAGGTAACTTGGGACTAAGTTATGTAGTGCCTTGAATGTGTGTGTGAGGAGTTTTAAATTAGCGTGTTTATGTATCGGGAATTAGTAGAACTCCCTGAGGTGTGGAGTGATGTGCATTCTGTGCGGGAGGTTGAGGATGAGTCTGGCTGCTGAGTTCTGGATGGTTTGTAGTCTTCTAGTTAGTTGCTTGGTGATCCTGGCATAGGGGGATTTGCTGGTGACTAGAGCGTTAGTGACAGTTTTTCTAGTGTTGCTTAAATGCAGTGACAGCGTTGACTTGTGCGTTCATGTCCAGTTTTCTGTTGATGGTTGTTCCTAGGTTCTTTGCGAGGATTCTGGGTTTCGGTTGGGGCCCGAGTCTCACTGGCCAGTAGTTGGAGTACCATGGTGAGGTGTTCTTACTGAAGATCACTACTGTCTTGTCAGTGTTGCGCTTGAGACAGTTGGCTTTCATCCAGGTAGCAACTCCAGTCATGAAGGCGGTGAACTTGTTTCTTGTGCTGGGTGTCTTGTCCGAGAGGGAGAGTATGAGTTACGTGTTGTCAGCGTAGGAGAGGTTGTTGATGTCTTGTGCACGGATGACGTTGGCCAGAGGGATCATGTATGCGTTGAAGAGGGTGGACTGAGCGATGAACCTTGAGGCACTCTGCAGATGAGTTTGCGGGCTTCCGAGGAGTAAGGTGCCAAGCTTACATCTTGTGTTCTATCCATTAAGAAGAAGCAGATCTAGCGGAGAGGGGGTCCTTAGATGCCAATCTCATGCAGGCGCCTGATGAGAATGGGATGTGAGACAGTGTCAAATGCTGCAGAGAGGTCAAGGAGAATGAGGGCTGCCAGGTCTCCTCTGTCAAGGATGATGCGGATGTCATCTGTGGTGGCGATGGGAGAGGTTTCTGTACTGTGTTTGGGCCTGAATCCGGACAGCGTGGTGTCGTGGAGCTGGTGGTTGCTGAGGTGGTAGGTGAGGTATTGCTTGATTAGTTTCTCTAAGACCTTTACCAGGTATGGTAGAAGGGAGATGGGTCTGCAGTTGGAAAGCGTGGCTGGGTCAGCAGGTGGTTTCTTGAGCAGGGGCGTGAAGGTGGCATGTTTGCAGGTGTCTAGGAATGTGGCTGAGTCAGTTGATGCGCTGAAGATGGGTGTTAGTGCTTCACGGATTGGTAGGAGTCTTTTGGTAAAGGCGTGGTGGGGCAAGGGTCAGATGTGACCCCTGAGTGGATGATCTTCATGGTAGCAGCGATTTTGACAGCGGTTATGGGGGGCCACAAGGTCAGGGTTCGTTCTTCGGCTGTGATGGGAAGTTGAGTTGAAACTGTGACAGGGTCTGATAAGTTGCCATATATGGAGGTGATTTTGCTAAAGAAGAATTCTGAGGGTTTGTTGCAAAGATCTTGTTTGGAGGTGATGGTGCTGGAGGCGGCAGGATGTGCGGTGAAATCTTTGATGACAAAGATTTCTTTGATGCTGGTAGTGCCAGCGTCAATGAGATCTGCAAGAGCTTTGCACTTGATGTTCCATATCTGCTGGTGGTCATATTGTAGGGCTTTGGATCTACAATACACGAATATCCCCCTCTCACCTCAAATTATTGGCTGTTTTGTGTGTTAGTCCGCCTCCTAATGAGTGCTTGCATTGTAATGCATGAGGACTATTTTACATCTCAAAAGTACACTCAGTCCTTACACACTAAGGGGCTTATTACGATGTCGGTCGGAGTTGCCTCTGACTGACACCGTCTCGGACTCGGGATTGACCGACCTGAGGTTGGCGGTTCCGACTGCCTGATTACGATGCAACCGAACACTGTTCGGTCGTATTCCCACTGTTGTCTATGGGAGCTCGGGTCATGGCCGTAAACCGGCCTTAATACAGGCTTCTATAGAGAAATGGAGGTGTGTGTAAAACCCTGCACCCTGTGGCAGGCACCCCATGGTGCCTGCCATACTGTGCAGGGTTTTACCGGGGGGTACCCTAGGTACCCCCTCGACCACTAACCTTAGACCGTGGAGGCAAGGGGGCCATGCTAAGGGCTCCCAAAGTCGCTTTCCGACAGCCTTTCTGTGTCGGAAAGGCCGGTACGGGAAGGCTGTGGGAAACCGACATCGCAATCCCGACGGCAGAAACGCCGTCCATAGGGGATTGCGGTGTGGTTCAGACCGACTAGAAGACTCTGAGAGCCGGTCAGAACCGAGTCGGAATGACAGGCCGGTTTACGTTCTGACCGCCAACATCGTAATCGGGTGGTCGGACCACAAACTGACCGAGTCAGTAGGAAAACCTCTGACCGCGTTCGGAAAGCCTCCGACTAGCGGTCGGAGGCTTTCCGACCGACATCGTAATCGGCCCCTTAATTCTTTATCTCAAAGATTCATCGTATACAGGCAGCAATCATTTTTTGTTTCATTTTTTCATTGCGCCTGTTTTGTGTGTTAGACCGCCTCCTATTGAATGGCTTGCATTGTAATGCATGAAGACTATTTTAAATCTCAAAAGTACACTCGGTCCATACACACTAAATTCTTTATCTCGAAGATTCATCGTATACAGGCAGCAATCATTTTTTGTTTTGTTTATTCACTGCAGCTGGATTTTTAAAAATATTTTAGTCAGGATACCAAATGCAAGCTTGGCCTGTTGGCTTTGCCAGTGCTTGTTTTTACCCTAGAATCCATGATTAACAATAGAGACACGATATATGCAACTTTGAAGCTGCAAAATACCCAGGCGCTTCTCTAAGTCACACAGTGTAGAAGTTCCAGGTGAAAACTGTCAAAAGACATAATTACAACATCAAAGATGGCGCTGCCTAAGATCTCTGACGCAACAGACATTGTAATAATCGAGGCTCGAGCCGCAGCCACTTTATTAGAGCTGGCATGGGTCAAAGTCCACCAAAGGTAAACATTACTTATGGGCAAAGCTGTTCAGCGGGTGTGTGTCCTTGAAGCACCGGCTGTAATTACTGCAAGGTACAGGAATACCCACAATGCATCCGGGCCATAGAGCGTGCGAAGCGTGCGTGCATTAAGCATAGCAAATAATATGTACAAGGCATTGCAGCTATACGGGTTGTACCCTATGTTCCAAGTTCGGGAATAACATTGTGTATATGTGATACCATCAATGTGGTCCATGGTCCTGCGTAAGAAAATAATTAACAATGTTTAACAAAGACTTCAAATGAAAACTCATAAACGGTGAATTAATCAACTAAATATTAACAAATATATGAGAACGTCAAAGTATTTTAAAAACATTCGTTTGTAAGAATCCACATCAATGCAATTAAAATTTTAAGACGTAGAGTGAAATTATAAAAGTTATTTCGATTTTGTTTATTTCAGATCATAAAGGAGTTTGTAAATCGCACATTCACTTCTTGGCGCTGAATTACATATTTAGTGTTACCCAGCTAAACAAGCATTGGCATAGCCAATAGGTCTCGCCTTTGGGGCCTTATAAGTGTTTAGGCAGAGCTATTGGTTTTGCCAATGTTTTTAAGAGCATTGTGGCTGCTGTGCAGCATGTTGAAAAGTTATAATAAAAAGACTTATAAGCATTTTTGTTACTTTATATATAACTAAGACGACATTATGTACAACTGAATGACCCAATTAAAAAAGAATAAACATAAGAAAGGTCTTGTCGTTTATTTTGTCGTTGCAATGTTGGCAACTTCTTCCTGCCTATTCTAATGTTGAGGTGGTGCTTAGTGATGCTGAGGTGGTGTTGAGTGATGTTGAGGTGGTGCTTAGTGATGCTGTGGTGGTGCTGAGTGGTGTTGAGGTGGTGCTTAGTGATGCTGAGGTGGTGCTGTGGTGGTGCTGAGTGATGCTGTGGTGGTGCTGAGTGATGCTGGGGTGGTGCTGTGGTGGTGCTGTGTGGTGGTGCTGTGGTGATGCTGAGTGATGCTGTGGTGGTGCTGAGTGGTGCTGTGGTGGTGCTGAGTGGTGCTGTGGTGGTGCTGTGATGCTGTGGTGGTGCTGTGATGCTGTGGTGATGCTGAGTGATGCTGTGGTGGTGCTGAGTGGTGTTGTGGTGGTGCTTAGTGATGCTGTTGTGGTGCTTAGTGGTGCTGAGTGGTGGTGTGGTGGTGCTGAGTGGGGCTGTGGTGATGCTGAGTGATGCTGTGGTGGTGCTGAGTGGTGCTGTGGTGGTGCTGAGTGATGCTGTGGTGGTGCTGTGCTGGTGCTGAGTGATGCTGTGGTGGTGCTGTGGTGGTGCTGAGTGGTGGTGTGGTGGTGCTGAGTGATGCTGTGGTGATGCTGAGTGATGCTGTGGTGGTGCTGAGTGATGCTGTGGTGGTGCTGAGTGATGCTGTGGTGGTGCTGAGTGATGCTGTGGTGGTGCTTAGTGATGCTGTTGTGGTACTTAGTGATGCTGTGGTGCTGAGTGATGTTGTGGTGGTGCTGAGTGGTGCTGTGGTGGTGCTGAGTGATGCTGTGGTGGTGCTGAGTGGTGCTGTGGTGGTGCTGAGTGATGCTGTGGTGGTGCTGAGTGGTGCTGTGGTGGTGCTGAGGCGGTGCTGAGTGATGCTGTGGTGGTGCTGAGTGATGCTGTGGTGGTGCTGAGTGATGCTGTGGTGGTGCTGAGTGATGCTGTGGTTGTGCTGAGTGATGCTGTGGTTTTGCAGAGTGATGCTGTGGTGGTGCAGAGTGATGCTGTGGTGGTGCAGAGTGATGTTGTGGTGGTGCAGAGTGATGCTGTGGTGGTGCAGAGTGATGCTGTGGTGCTGCTGAGTAATGCTGTGGTGGTGCTGAGTGGTGTTGTGGTGGTGCTTAGTGATGCTGTTGTGGTGCTTAGTGATGCTGTGGTGGTGCCGAGTGATGCTGTGGTGGTGCTGTGGTGATGCTGTGGTGGTGCTGTGGTGGTGCTGAGTGGTGCTGTGGTGGTGCTGTGGTGGTGCTGAGTGATGCTGTGGTGGTGCTGTGCTGAGTGATGCTCTGGTGGTGCTGTGCTGAGTGATGCTGTGGTGGTGCTGAGTGGTGGTGTGGTGGTGCTGAGTGATGCTGTGGTGATGCTGAGTGATGCTGTGGTGGTGCTGAGTGGTGCTGTGGTGGTGCTGAGTGGTGCTGTGGTGGTGCTGAGTGGTGCTGTGGTGGTGCTGTGGTGGTGCTGAATGGTGCTGTGGTGGTGCTGAGAGGTGCTGTGGTGGTGCTGAGTGATGCTGTGGTGGTGCTGAGTGATGCTGTGGTGGTGCTGAGTGATGCTGTGGTGGTGCTGAGTGATGCTGTGGTGTTGCTGAGTGATGCTGTGGTGGTGTTGAGTGGTGGTGTGGTGGTGCTGAGTGGTGCTGTGGTGGTGCTGAGAGATGCTGTGGTGGTGCTGAGTGGTGGTGCTGAGTGATGCTGTGGTGGTGCTGAGTGGTGTTGTGTTGGTGCTGAGTGATGCTGTGCTGGCTCTGATTGATGCTGTGGTTGCGCTGAGTGATGCTGTTGTGTTGCCGAGTGAGAGATAGAGTGAAGATATAATGCCCAATTAGAGAGGTGGTGAGAGAGAAAGAGAGAGAGAGAAAGGGTGTACATAGAATAAAGAGTGGAGCGGGATAGAGAGAGAGAAAGAAGGGGAGAGAGAGTGAATGAAGGAGTTTGAAAGAGAAACAGATAAAGGGGTGAGAGAGAATGAAAGGCTAAAAGATAGAGAGGGGAGAGTTAATTAAGTAGAGAGAGAGATTAGAGAGAGAGAGAGAGAGAGAGGAGAGAGACAATAAGAGTGGGGGTGGAGTTTAAATAGAGTGAAGAAGTGACGCGGAAAAAGTAACCTTAAATATAGCTTTGTGCTTTGCGCGAATAAACATAAAAAAAAACCAGTGAGAGACAAAAATACTGGTAATTAGGCTGTGACTCCCAATATAAAACAAATAGCGATATAAGGTGAAATCAACCCACTGAAGCAATATTTCTAACTAGACAAAAAAAAGCTTGCATTTCAATGCTAATCGCTGTTGTTTTTCATGTGACTGTAGTCCAGGGCCCTCAGTTGGTAATGTGAGCTGCTGCTGCGATTGAAACATCAGAGTCCAGAGAGTTAATGAGCCATGACGAGGAAATGAGGAAGAGATAGGAAACAACAGATGGCAGCTGCGCGTGCACGCCATCGTGAACTCAAGCTGGTCGCCAGCCGAAAGCCAGTGTTTGCACTTCCAAAACCCGCTTACTAAAACTCTCGGCCAGACCAGCGCAAGCGCTGGTGCAGGCCGAGACCTAAAACACTACAACTGGCAGCGGGGGAGGAAGTCTGGAGAATGACGTGATGAGGCACAGAGAGGGTGCGAACTGACACGGCCGCGCGGCCGTGAGTGAAAAATCGCGGGGTTTGTAAGTGCAAACAGTGGCTTTTGCTGGCGACCAGCTTGCGTTCACGCGAGCGTCCAGATGGCGAGGAAGCCATATGGCGCCTGATCACGCGTGCACGCCGCATGAACGCATGGCTAGTCCCCAGCAAAAGCCACTGTTTGCACTTCCAAAACTCCGCTTACTAAAAGTCTCGCCAGAGCAGCGCATGCGCGCTGGCTCAGGCGAGACCTAAAAAGTACTCATTGTATCGACCTCGGAAGGATGAAAGACTAAGTGGGCCTGTGAGTGGGTGCATATGGGGTTAACAGATATTTTAAGAACACGCTATTGTAAAATTATTCATCCTTACTTGCATACACGCAAAAAAACATCCTTAAAGAATACGCTGAACAGGGGGCTCTTCTCTTCACTGACAGAGGGCCATCCTGACTGGCCACCCAGAACGATGCGGGAAGGGCGACCAGATTCCAAAGCCATGCCAACGATACAGATGCTGACATCTTAAAACACAACCTTATAGTGCATTAATTTTAAAGGCTGACTCACACACTCTACATAGACGCTATGCACACGTTTTCTTACACGAGGAGGGACACGGTGTACACACAACTAGCTAATATATGGTAATTTCAGATTCCATGCTGAAAATTCTTCACGCTCATAAAAATTAAAATTCAGTGCATTTGTCTTCTGCGAGGAAACTTGGGGATAGCGGATTTCAAAACTCAATCCCCAAAGGACCTGGGAACAATCTCGCGGTCGAAATACAAGTATAAAGATTAACACTGGTCACATAAGCAATTTAACAATTCGTGGGTGGATGTCTATGCAGGTTCCTTCTGACTCCTGTGTAAAGCGGTTCGGGCATTTCCCAGGTCCCCGCATGAGTAGCTCATCCAGTCCAGGTTCTTTTGTTTACATGTTGATACTTGTTCCGGATTTATATTAGGATATGCAGTTTAATAATCCCAGAATGCAAATGAAAAACCAGGACCGGATGAGTTGCTGGCACATGGGCCTGGAAATCTGAGAGCTGTTGCATAAAGCAAAGCACACGTTCTGAAGCTTTTTTGTAGCTTGAAGGTGGCCATGGAATTTGCCATTTTACGCTTATATACTTAACCTAATGTTTGTGGAGTGTAGGCAAGCAGTACAGTGCATAAATCAAGAATTAGGCACAATTAGGATTGTCATACTATTTCCTGTAACAAAAAATGTTTATTTCTATTTGAATGATTTTACCAGACATCCCTTCCTTTCCTACACAGAAACCCACAATAAAATCAATCAATCAATCAATCAATCAAAATACTTTATTCGGGCTTTAGGATTAAAAACATAAAAGTTACACAACTCCATATAACAGTTAAGACATATAATTCATAACAATAATGTTAAAACAAATTGTCCCCTAAAATACAGAGATATATACATCTAATAAATAAAATTATATGGGGGAGAACCACTACACCAGAGGACCAAATTACATCAATATGGATAGTAATGGGGGTACCTACCAACGTTAGATGTTTACTATCTCTCCATACAAATCCTAGATCTCAGAGAGGATTTCAGAAAAGCCCACTATAAAAGTCACACAGTCTAATTTCAACAGTTGTAAATAAAAAGAGCTAAGTGGACTGAGTAAAATTCAACTTCTTTAAAAGGGTGTTAAAAAATATCTAGAGGTACATCATAAAATTTACAAAAACATAAAGTGTAGCAAATCCTGAGGAGACACTCCGTCGCAGCCACAGGATGCTTAACACCTGGCCTCTGCGGCTCCCTTTTGGGACAGCTAATAACAAATGAAAATAATCCAATCGAAACCTGGTTAATAAAAACCGCTCATGGGGCGACAATGGCCACAGAAGATAAGGCTCAATAGATGGGATTGTTTTAAGCATCACATATTTACGGACGCTTGATTTCCCAATTTCTAAATCGTCTCTACCATGCTTTTTATGTAATAAAGGTTTTTTACAAATTCCACATCCTTCATGGTAATAGAATCAGGCTTTAAAAAAGGTCCGGCCGCCC
The DNA here is from genome assembly GCA_963921515.1 of Calotriton arnoldi. Classification (NCBI taxonomy): domain Eukaryota; kingdom Metazoa; phylum Chordata; class Amphibia; order Caudata; family Salamandridae; genus Calotriton; species Calotriton arnoldi. The sequence goes on from CAWUFW010000881.1 coordinate 710,827, forward strand.
CAGCTCTTCAAAACAACTCCCTAATATATTTTAACCATGGGATACGAGACATGTAATCAAGACTCATAATTTCTCTTAAAATCTGATGGTTGAGAACTAACTCCTTGTTTAACCAACAATTGAGCCAAAACAACAAGGGCGCATGGCCAAGGTGTCGCATAAAAATGGCAACCCCAACTCTTCATGTACCACCAGATTTGATGTTCCAGTGGGCACTCCTAGGAGGCGTTTTAGAAAGGTGTTCTCCACCACCTGTAGAGCATCGGTTGCTACATAGCCCCAGATTTCACTCCCATAGCCAGCTATAGCAACACTTTTGGCCTGAAATATCTTCAACATTGTGCAATTGGGCGCTACCCATCTTCGCTGCAAAGTTGAAGATTGCCGCATTCGCCTATAACCTCCCCTTTTTTCCTCTGGATCAGGCACCCCAATTCAGACGGTCATCTATTAGGAACACCCAGGTAAGAGAATACCGAAGTCGTTGGTACTTTCTCATTACCTACTTTAAAATGGAACGATTCTTCGGTAATCCCAACCTGCACTAATATAGGATTTGGAATCATAATGCCAAATCAGCTTCCTATAAAACTCCGAAAGGTGTCTAACAATGTCTGAAGTCCCTGCCGTCCTAGCAATGAGGACCGCATCATCCGCATATAGCAAGATCGGGCAGACCTCTTGCCCCACATATGGAAAATCAACCCCTGTTTTTATCAAAAATTTTTCCAGGTCATTGATATATAAATTCGAATAAAAGGGGCCAAGATACACCCTGCCGAACTCCCTCTCTATTTTAAAATCCCTGGATACAGCGAAGATCCTGTGCATATCTGATGTTAGCCTTTGTATCCCTGTGCAGATCCTCCAGGAAGTCAACCAAATTTTCCTCCACCCCCATGGCCCGCATTGATTGCCACAGTTTCCGATTGACACAATCAAAAGGCAGAGGAAAGATCCATGAAGGCCATGTAAATTGTACCTTGGCGGGCAATTGTATACTTTCCCAGGATCAGATATAAATTAAGGCATTGGGCCAAGGTGGAGCGCCTGGGCGGAACCCATACTGTATATCAGAGATGATCTCATTCTCTGCCGCCCAAGAGGATAATCTTCCCAGTAATACCCCACCCACAACCTGACCAGAGTCAAGAAGGGAGATCGGTCTATAACACAAAGTGCTATTACGATCGCCCTTCTTGAATACCGGCACAATGGTTGAGATGCTCCAGGAGTCCGGACAACCAATCCTGTGCCGCGTTAGGACAGCCATCAATACTGGGCCCAAAAGATGGATTAGATTTAAAAAGGTCTGGAGGTATACCATCTCGGACCTGGGGCCTTATTACACGTTAGCCCTAAGATGGCCTTCTCCACCTTTCTTCTGCTCAAACACTATTGGAGCAGTGATATTAACCCTACTTTGGGATTGATGAGGCTCCATGGGGCGTCTCAAAATAGATTTAAAATGAGACACCCATTCATCCTCAGATATATTAGTGCCTACTTCTCCATCCCTAGCCTTTTCAAATAAAGGTCGATTAATAATGCCCCAAAACCTTGCACTGTTCCCCAAAGTGCTTGCCTCCAGTAAGTCCCCTCACATTTCCTCCTTCAGCCTCACCAGGTTAACCAATGCCCGTCTATATTCACGACGACGGGCACATATCAGAGACTGATTTCTCGGCAGCTTTTAGAGCATCTTTCAAAGTTTAGCTGCCTTAGAACACTGCGGATTAAACCATCTAGGGTCAGATACACCGTCCCATGAAGAGGGCACTTAAAAGTGCCCCTATCTTTAAAACAATAACATCAAAAGCCCCAGAGCTTCCGGGTGGAAACCAAGTGACCACAAGAAGCTAATCCGGCAGCATACGCATACTTGTACCTTGCCAAAAATGAGTCTGGGGATATCTGGACCATTTTAGGCGGCTTACCATCCACCGGTCTCAGCATGCCTGGGAATGTCACCCTAGCTTGTGTTATCAACAGCCTACCTCCAAGGTGGACACAGATGGGATTATGATCAGCAAGCGCTATCCATGATGGTAAACCCACGTAAACTCAGACTGAGTCCGGTGGAAATCAAGATGCAATCTATAAATGAACCATCACTACATCCTTTAAAAGAAGGAACGGACTGTGTGCTGAGGTTAACCAGAGACATAGATGATACTAAATCAAATCATTAAGCAGACCATTCAATGCATCCCCTGAACCGGAATGCTCAAAATGGAATCCCGCATCCTGGCACATCCCATCTCAGCCATACATCTTATTTTAGGGTCTCTACAGGATGAATATTAAAATCCCCTGCCACCATAAGATTATGAGCAACAGAGTCACAGGACTGTCTTATAAGGCAGCCTAGCTGAGCAATCTTACACTCCCCAGCACACTTAGTGCATTATAAAAATTAATAATGCCCATACAATCATTTCCTCTCCTAGGACAATTACTTGAGAGTCCTTATTAGCAGTAGGAAGTTGCTGAATCCTACAGGTCACAGCCAACGATATGTGAGGTCACTAAACCACCCTCGCTCTACCACAAGGTGACGGGGTTGCAGGGACAAAGAATGCTTTATATCCCTCCAGGACAGGTTGCAGTTCACAAGCCAAGTCTCCTGGAGACAAATCACTGGAGAATTGTCTAATGAACTGCATCCATACGGGATCCTGAAATTTTCCTAACAACCCTGCGATGTTCCAAGACAAGATATTATAAATGTCTGCCCTTTCAATCATCCCCTGTTGTACAATCAATGAAAGCACCTGCTGCTGAGGGCTAATCCTCCCAGACGGCTCCCCGGCACTGGGCACTATATTTCGCATAGAGATTGATGGGGACCCTGCTGATGCGATAACTCTCCAACGGGCTCTGTGTTCATGTTCAGTCAATCTTGCTCATCCAACCTTGATAAAGCTGAAAATCTATTAGATAGCGCTAACCGAGTAGTAGGCTGGTGCGCGGTCGATCGAAATTGTAGCTCCTGGGGCCGCGGATAACCTCCACCCGCAACCTCACGGGGTCCATGAGACCACCCATCACAAAAATATTGGTGTTTGGGGGCCCTATAGGGTCATCCTCGTAGAAGAAACCCAACGGGAGGACCTGGATGCCAGAATCACGATGTGCACGGTCAAAATAAGCATCCCGTAGATTCTATCCACAAGGGGAGATCCATTGAAGTTCACAACAATATAATCCCTCTCCGGGTTTCCTCCCTGTTCCCCAACCAGCCCACGCGCGCACTATAATAATATTACGTTCCACCATTGGACCTACAGAGGTGTTATTCGACAGCCAATGAGTAACCTTATTTTTGAGTTGACTGAAATCTTCATTGGACCCTGGCGAAAGTGGAGGAACATTTCCCAAAATTATTACGAGGGGTGTAGATTGAGGTGGAAGATTGATAACCACTGAGTTCTTTGTGGCATTTACCTGATGACCCTGTACCCTCCATTGATGTTCCTGAAGTTTGAGAAATCAAACCCTGGGGATGAAAGTTAGGAGCCTGTCTTTCGCTTGAGGTATTTGCCAACCCCCCAGATCTTTAGGCACTATATTTACACCATGAGGCTGAATTCCACTGGCAGGCCACGGGGCTAATACTAACCCAGGCGTAGATGTAATACCTGGGATTATGTTGTCCTTAGATGAGTTAGGGACCATAGGTTGAGTAGATTGGACAGGTAGAACAGACCTATTCTGTTCTGCTAAAATTCTTCTCAATAAGATTTAATTTATCCAAAATGGGACTCAACTTAGCATCCAACATGCAACTCATGGTAGATTTAAAGGCTTCCATCAAGGCCGGGTGAACTGTGTTTACTACCGATGATACAGGTACCGGGATTTTAGGAGCTAACTTGGTGGATACATTTAGTTTGGTTTTTTGGCTTGACTCCCAATGGACTTCAAATTTCTTTATACTCCCACGTGACCTTGGAGCCACCCTTGGTTGTTGTGAGGGCCAACATTACGATGTATTTCTGGTGACCTATAATTGATAATACTGCCAGACTCTATCGCTTGTGTAGAAACACCCTCCTTATTATTCTCAATAATTACAGCGGGAGAGAGTGGTCTATGAGGTACCTCACAAGAAATTTCTTGCAGAGGAGATGAAGCTACAATAATCTCTCGGTTAATACTCAATAGGAGGCGTGGGTGTACTCGATATTTCCATAACACCTTGCCTTATGGGATTAATAGAGCCAGCCAATAGGAGGATAAGCCATTAGAGGGAGATCTGAGAGACGCTCATTCACCATTTCGATCTCCTTATCAATAACAGAGGTAGCTCTCAATAAAAAGGCATCCATGGTTGTAACATTAGCCCTCGTTACAGCTTTTGTCCCTTCCTTGGCTCTCTCTTGGAGCCTCCGCTCCCCATATCACAATATCAATGCGTCCCCCAAGTTTTAAACAAAAAGCAACACAACACCCAATACCCTGGTTAAAATGTAAAGAACAATCTTAACCTAATAAACCATTACAAGCCCCTGCAAAGAAAGGTCCCATTCAAATAATACTTCCCTATAGTATAGTACTACACCTAAACACTTCTCAAATCGGACCGCCAAAAAGTGCAAATATAAAATAGGCACAATCCCAAGCCAAAGTTTCAGTGGACCCCTGCTACTGCAAACAGGTTACTAAGAGGAAGGGCCCAGCCCAGCCTCCTCCGGACTCTGACGGGCTAAGACGGGCCCGCCTTGGCCCGGTCTTCGCCCGTGCCGAGCCGCGCGCGTCCGCGTTGCGTTGCCGGCTCTGTGCCTTGTAGCGTCCTCCAGGGAGCGGGGCTAAAGTGCGCTAGTGCAGGTTAGGGGCCAGGGACAGCGCCAAAGCACCAGGAGTAGTCCGTTGCAGAGCGGATCCCGCCGTCGCGGTGCCGGCTCTGTGCCTTGTAGCGTCCTCCAGGGAGCGGGGCTAGAATGCGCTGAGTGCAGGTTAGGGGCCAGGGACAGCGCAAAAGCACCAGGAGTAGTCCGTTGCAGAGCGGATCCCGCCGTCGCGGTGCCGGCTCTGTGCCTTGTAGCGTCCTCCAGGGAGCGGGGCTAAAGTGCGCTAGTGCAGGTTGGGGGCCAGGGACAGCGCACAAGCACCAGGAGTAGTCCGTTGCAGAGCGGATCCCGCCGCCGCGGTGCCGGCTCTGTGCCTTGTAGCGTCCCTCCAGGGAGCGGGGCTAAAGTGCGCGAGTGCAGGTTAGGGGCCAGGGACAGCGCTAGAGCACCAGGAGTAGTCCGTTGCAGAGCGGATCCCGCCGTCGCGGTGCCGGCTCTGTGCCTTGTAAGCGTCCTCCAGGGAGCGGGGCTAAAGTGCGCTAGTGCAGGTTAGGGGCCAGGGACAGCGCAAAAGCACCAGGAGTAGTCCGTTGCAGAGCGGATCCCCACAATAAAATAAACAGGACTACAAGCATCTGAACGCAAAGAAAGAAACCCTGGCCTGGAGAAGCTACTCATGCATGGATTTTGGAAATTCGGGAGCTGTGTAGCATCTATTGCTGCATGTTATTTTCTAAGAACCTGACGCCAAACATATTTGGTTGCATGTTAGATGCTAAGCTAAGAGTGGTAATTGCAGGTCCAGGCGTGTTTTCCAAATTTCCTTGGTCAATTCTTTGACATGATCAGCACAGAGACCCATTTCGTCTGTGACACATTAAGCCTTAGCTGCCAAGTTTCCCAGGTCCATGCATGAAGTGCTACTCCAGTCCAGGTTTTTTTTCTTTGAATTCTGGTACATGTAGACCTGTTATATACAGTAGCGGCTGCTACCGGACCTGGGTGGTAAGCCGCGGGGGGGGGGGGGAACAAAGAACGGAACGAAAAATAAAAAATAAATAAACCCACTTACCTGGAACGGCCGGCCGGTTGCCGCCTCTACTGCGTCCTCCGTCATCTTCCTGCAGGCTCCCGGCCAGCAGCAGGAAGCACCCGGCACCCAGGCTCCCCTGAGCCAATCACAACACTGCAATGCAGCGTTGCAATTGGTCTGAGCGCCGTGGATCGGTGCTCAAACTGGAACAGGGAGCCTGTGCATGTTCCTGACCAGGCTGTGTAATGCAGCCTGGTAGGAACATGCTAAGTGCGCATGACTGTTTGGCCGGCCCAAGAGGGCCGACCAAACCGTTTATGCGCACTTTGGGAGTGCACACCACTCCTCCCCTGCTCTGGCCAGCCCCGTCCCGCCCGAGAGCCACTGACAGCTATAGGAAAAATAAAATGATAATAACAATAGTTATTATCATGTTATTTTTCCTTTTGTTTAGTGGGGCGACGCTCCTCCGCCTTAGCGGAGGAGCCGGAACTGTTTAAATAATGGATTAAACAAAACTACAAGTCCCAGAATTAAAAGAAAAAATCTGGACTGGTGTTGCACATCATGCATGACTTGGGCCAGTTCTATCTTCTTAGCCAGCAGCCCTGTGTCTTATTCATGTTTCTTGGAACGTCATAGGCCTGCCTTAAAATCCCAGGTTTCGAAGAGCTCCTGACAATAAAGCCAGAACTGGAATATGCTGCCCCACGTGACATCTAGCCACTTGGCAGTTTTGGTCTTTGCTGCTTCCTTGGGAATGCCCCCCGTTACACTCCACTTGAAAAATACACGTGCCTAAGGAACGCATATGTTGTGTAAAGTATCCCCGCGGAGTATACTATTAAATGTACATATTTAAATGTACCTTTTGAAATCTTATAGACTGTATCTAAGTTCTGCCTGGCAGAAACTTACTGAGTTGACCAAGTAGGAGATTTTTAAGGATTCTTGAAAAATAGGGACAGTTTGGTTTACTGTCTTTCTCGGGGAGGGGGGAGGTTCGGAGGACAAAGCTTTTGTAACTGTGAAGAGGGTAACTAATTATATGCCCTGCCCTCTGGGAACTTCCATAATATGTAGAAAGAAACGCAGGGTGTGGGAGGGCCGCCAGTGCCGCGCCCATCCTGCTCCTCTCCCAGGGGGTAATTCAGGGCATTCCCGGCTGCAAGAAGCGCCCTCGGGACTAGTTTCAATCGACGGTATTTGTCACCTCTCGTAGAAGCACAGTTTGGGGGCTACCCGGGCACCCGGACCTGCTCCACCTTCCCCAGAGGCCGTTTCTAGATAAACAGACTCTAAAGGCGGTCACCTCTCCATGACCTCTAATAACCTTGTATCCACTGACCCTCCCCTGAGTGATGCCCCTGCTACAAACCCCTGGATGAAATAAGCCACGAAGAACGTCCCAGGTGTTCTGCCTCTGTAATTATACCATTTTGTGTGTGTTTGTTTGCCAGAGAGCTACTCCACACATCACAACTGACATTTTTTTTATCCTCGGCCCACACTGCCAGCCCCAGCCTCTTAATAGTCTTCCTAGAGAACGGGGGACTTTTTCCACCATATCCCTTGCCAGGCTCCACCTCTTTCTCCCAGTCCTTCCCTGCTAGGCTCGGTCTCTTTCTTTGAGGCCTACGCTGACTACAACTACCCTACCTACCTACAATGCCAGGTTCTCTCCACCACCTACAGTGCCAGCCCCCTGCCAGGCCCAGTCTCTCCCCAGAGGGCCTGTGCTACCACGATCACTCTCTTTACACTTAGCCGGTGTCACACTCAGTCACTTTACACGCAGTACACAAAGTGTGACTTTTTCTCTGTGGTCTACAATGATAGGGACTTTCTTTGTGTCACAGCGCCCTACAGCCTACACAGTTTTTCCTTGCCTCCAAATTCAGACTCGCTTTCAGCCTGTAGACAGATGAATAGTAGGGTAAGGGGGATTCGGGCCTTCACTCATGGTTTGATAGTAAACAAAAACAATTACTTTGAGTAAAATAGAGCCCTTACACTCCCGGGCATCGGTGCTACTGCACCTTCTGCACTATTGAAATCCACGCCACTGCTTGTGAGAATGCGCTCGGATGTCAGTCCCAATCACTACTATGTACTACTGAAAGGGTCTCTCTCTCTGTCTCTCTAGAGGTGGGCGAGCTAACAAATTGACAGGTAGAGCCAAGCCAGAGCCGATCCAAGGGTTTGGCTCGGATCTTAGAGCCAGTGCACGAGCCGAGCCCTGAAAATCTTTGCTATGTAAATCATATAACAAACATCAAGTAAAGTATGGTAAAGTCTCTCCAAAATTCAATAGCATGTAGAAGCTTTCACATTAATACGTCACATTATAGCACTCCAAAACAAGAAAAACAGAAGGTCAGGGCACTTAAGGCCTGCACCAGTCAGTCTAGTTTTTAGATAGTTTTTTTCTCAGGAATGTGGTGCAAAGAACCAGGAACGTGACCTCCTTACGTCCCTATTATTTGGGAATGCCAAAAACACAAGAAACAGAAAATGGCTCAGCACACACCTATAGTTAAATATAATATAAAAATCACAATGGTATATAGTAATGATAAACAATAATCAATGTATAAAAATTAGCACTATGTCTCCCCAATAAATCAAGTAAGACTTCGGTTTCTTAATAATGTATTCTTCCTTTATTCTTATTTCAAATTTCTTTTCTTAAAACACAGCACAAATTCATAGCCGACGCGGCGCGTTTCGTCCCCACGGGACTTCTTCAATGCTGTTGTATTTGTGAATAGTCTAGATGAGACAAGTATATATAGCACTTCTTGTTGAAAGACGGTGCCTTAACTCAAGATTTCTCTGCAAAGAAGAAACATTCATCTACTGTAAGTAGTAAAAGTTGAAATGTGGAAGGGTACTCAGTAACCCCAAATAAGCGCGATGTCGCGTAGCGGCGTGGTCCGAAGTCTTGAAAGAGAAAGATTTTATCAGAGAGTCTCACAAATACAACAGCCTTGAAGAAGTCCCGTGGGGACGAAACGCGCCGCGTCGGCTATGAATTTGTGCTGTGTTTTAAGAAAAGAAATTTGAAATAAGAATAAAGGAAGAATACATTATTAAGAAACCGAAGTCTTACTTGATTTATTGGGGAGATATAGTGCTAATTTTTATACATTGATTATTGTTTATCATTACTATATACCATTGTGATTTTTATATTATATTTAACTATAGGTGTGTGCTGAGCCATTTTCTGTTACATTATAGCACTCCACCGAAAAGTTCTTATTAACAGTGCTAGTTTTTAAACATGGACCATTAGTGAACTAAGATGCAAGACAATTGTCATGTAAACCCTGAACATGGCCCAGATTATTATAGAGCAACATTATAGTCTATTAAGTCACACACAATGGGTTTTTGTACATTTGGCATTCTGAACTTGCATATTAGAAAGTGCTTTCATACACGATAATGAAGAAAAAGAGTTTGAGTGAAATACAATATTTGCCTAAGATCACACAATTCAAGCGGAGATGGCGCGATTTATCCAGGATTTTGGTTTCACTTTGTACAAATCATCAACCAGTAATTGGGTATCTATTTATCTTTCCTTATGTTAAGGCTTTGTTCTTATCTCTTTGTGCATTTTTCTGCACTTATATTGCGCGAGCTCGACCAGAAGGTATTGGAGCTCTTTACAAGAGTACCATTAGGGTACCATTAATAGGCACTGGGGGGCAGATTTACAAGCCCCTTGCGCCACTTTTGCGTCACTTTTCCCATGTTAAAAGTGACGCAAGGGGCTTGTAAATCTGCCCCTTGGTGATTAAGTGATTTGACCAGAATCACAGGCTGTTGAGCCGATGCCGAGACTCAAACCTGCTTCGCCAATTCAGAAGTCTGCAGATGTTGCCGTAACACCACATCCTAGGTAGAGGCAAAGTGGCAGGCAGAAGCCACATGAAAGCTCGGCTCAAGGTTACAACAGGACCTTGAGCTGAGCCAGAGCCAGGCTCAGCCAGCCTTCAGGCTTGAGCCTGGATCCAGCTTTGAGTGGCTGGCTCGCACACCTCTCGCTCTCTCTCCAAGGACACGTTTCCCACTATCTTCTCCAGCCTGTGCCTCTTTGCTGCTCTCATGTTGGACCGCTGGCTGTGTTTGCCCTCCCTCGTGTCTCTCTCCCTTCACGCTTTCAATATTTACTTCTGAAAGACCACTCTTCCCTGGAGAGCCCTTTCTTTCCCACAGGCGGAAGTGCCTGTCCCACGCTCTCCATTTCCTGTTCCCACCTCGAGGACACAGAGTGACTAGACTGGGAGAGTGAGGAGGGGTCAGGGACTTGAATGAGGAGTCTTTGTCACCCATGTGTTTGCATTCAGTGGATAGCCAGCTGCTAGGCTGTGCTTAATTTGTAAAAAAAAGAATCAAAGGGCCTGAAGTTTTCTTATGCGCCTGCCTCTTGCACTGTTGAATTAATGTTGCGATTGCCAAATAGCAAGGATGCCTAATTTTGATCCCCCCTCCCTCCCCCCCCTCCATCTTTCTTTTTTCCACCACTCCATAGTACCCCATATCTCACTCTTACAGGTTCTTTTTCAGCCCTTCCTTCTCTCTTTTTTCATGTTGTCCTACCTTTCTCTTTCTTTCATCCTTTTCTGCTTTTCTCGTTCATGCTACGGGTCAAAGTCTTATGATTAAATTAAACTAGCATTGGCAAAGCCAATAGGTCTTGCGTATGTGATACAGCGGCCAGGGCAGCTGACTTCGGAGCACAGGGCTCACCGTTCGATCCCCGGCTCCGGCGGCAGCTCAGCTCAGCACCATGTGACTCTGGGCAATAGCTCACTTAATTTCCACGACGGCCCCAGCGCCTTGAGACCCGTAAGGGTGAGTAGTTCGCGCTTTACAAATACGGATTTACATTTTGTATGCGAGAGCTATTGGCTTTACCAATGTGTTTCAGCCAGGGCACAAGTCCTAGGAAAAGAAGTGGGTGGACTAACCAAGTTAGGCAGTATGCAAGTGACATCACAAGTGGCATCACAGGAAGTGGCATCACAACCCATGACCTCACAGGAAGTCACATCACAAGAAGTGACATGAGATCCTAAGATCTCACACATATGTTTATCAGTCTGTCATCAGTTCATTTGAGTGATTACAATATTTAACAAATGAGATTTTGTGCCGGAGTTGTGTCAAAAAAGTGATGCAAAATTTGGGCCTCAACTTAACCGGTTCCATGCAGAGGACGTAACAGTTACGTCCTTGGCTGTCGCACTGGTGTGCCGAGGACGTAACCGTTACGTCCTCGGCACACCACAGAGAAATCCCTCAAGGATTTCCTTTTCATTTTTTTAGCGTCAGGAGGTGGGGAAAAGCTTCCCCAAACTCCCGATCCATTTTATTTTTTTTCAATGTAATGACGATCGCGTACACATGGTGCGCTTACGTCATTACATTGAAAGTGAAACTGAAATGAGCCCATTGGCTTGTTTCAGTTTCACTGCTTCGGTGCGCGTGGGGCTGTCTCAGCCCCCCCCCCCCAACCCGAGCACCGAAACACACGGGAGAGGTATCGTTGGATAGGGGAGTAAAATGATACTTGCACATGTGTGGGTGGGCCAAGGGCCTGTGACTGGGAAGGGCCAAAAACATAGAGATTGAGGGAATAGCACAGCGAGCTCTAAGTGCTATATTTTTGTTTATATAAGTTTTTAGGCTGTCTCTGCATTGGACACCCACACAAGTGAGGTATGGTTTTATTGGGAGACCAATGGGAATGCTGCGTGGTAGGAAATTTGTGCCGGCACGGTGATCCCAGACAGAAATGTAAGGAAAATATGATTTCTTTAGCTAAATTTGAGGTTCGCAGGTGATTTTTGGGTAGGAAAACGTTGGGGGATCCACGCAGACACACCTTCCTAGACTCCCCCAGGTGTCTAGTTTTCAGAAATGTCTGGGTTTGGTAGGTTTTCCTAGATGGCCGCCTAGCCCGGGACCAAAAATGCAGGTGCGCCCCTTGCAAAACCAGTTTGTTTTGTGATAGATAATTTTGATATCTTCACAGTACGTTTTGGGCCATTTTCTGTTGCAGGCACTTGGCCTACCCACACAACTGAGGTACCATTTTTATCGGGAGACTTGGGGGAATGCTGGGTGGGTGGAGGTTTGTGGCTACCCACAGATTCTAGAACTTTCCATCCAGTGGCGTAGCTACCTGTTGTGCCGCCCGGCGGCCGCATGAAGGAGGGGGGGGGGAGTGCTGGCGGGTCCTGCGACAGAAATGTGAGGAAAATGTGTTTTTTTGACAAAGTTTGAGGTTTGAAAGGGATTCTGGGTAACAGAACCTGGTGAGAGCCACACAAGTCACCCCATCCTGGACTCCCCTGGGTGCCTAGTTTTCAAAAATGTACAGGTTTGCTAGGTTTCCCTAGGTGCCGACTGAGCTAGTGCCCAAAATCCACAACTAGGCATATTGCAAAAAAAGGGTTTGTTTTCACTGGAAACATTTGATGTGTCCATGTTGCGTTTTAGGCCGTTTCCTGTCTGGGGCACTAGGCCTACCCTCACAAGTGAGGTACTATTTTTATTGGGACACTTGGGGGAATGCTGGGTGGGTGGAAGTGTGTGGCTCTCTGCAGATTCCAGAACGTTCCATCACAGAAATGTGAGGAAAATGTGTTTTGTTTAGACAAATTTTGAAGTTTGCATGGGACTCTGGGTAACAGAACATTGTGGGAGCCACACAAGTCACCCCATCCTAGATTCCTCTAGGTGTCTAGTTTTAAAACATTTATAGGTTTGCTATATTTCTCTAGGTGCCGGCTGAGCTAGGGCCCAAAATCCACAGCTAGTTACATTGCAAAAAAAGGGGGCAGTTTTCAGTGGAAAAATGTGATGTGTCCATGTTGCGTTTTGTGCCTTTTCCTGGGACTTAGCGGAACACAGAATAGTAGAACAAGTGTTATTACCATTTGTCTTTCGATGCATTTCTGCCTTCCAAATGTAAGACAGTGTGTAAATAAAAAATAAGTCATTTTGAAAAATACCCTCTAATTCACATGTTAATACGGGTATCCACAAATTCAGAGATGCACAAATAACCACTGCTTCCAAACTCCAAATCTTGTTCCCATTGCAGAAATACATAGGTTTCCTTGATACCTATTTTTCGCTCTTTATCTTTTACCAAATTTATTGCTGTATACCTCGTACACAATGAAAAAGCATTGCAAGATGCAACTCAGTTATTGGCTCTGGGTACCTCGAGTTCTTGGTAAACCTACAAGCCAGATATATCTCCGCAACCAGAAGGGTCACGCGGACATAATGGTATATTGCTTTAAAAAAATCTACCATAGTTAGAAGAAGTTACAGGCGAAAATGTAGGCACAAATGACTGTTTTTTTCAAATCAATTTCAATTTTTTTTTTTATTTCAACTGTTATTTTTTAATAGGAAAACCATGAAGGATCTATACAAATGACCCCTTGCTGAATTTAGAATTTTGTCTCCTTTTCAGAAATATATAGCTTTTCGAGATCCATTATTGGTTACACACCCATTTCTACTGCTAAGTGGGCGTGGCCTGGGGGGATGAGGGGGGGGGAATCGAGGCCTGTCAGCGAAAAGGTTAAAACTCTACCACAAAGGAATTGGCAACAAAGAGAAGCAAACATGGTTGTAAATCTGTTCTGCTTAATTGGTTGTGATGTCTACATTTCAAAATATCTTATGGGTTAAGGCACATGCTGCAGAGATCTTTGTGTGCACAGTAAAACATAGGGAATAATAATAATGGTAAGACAACTCTTGAGGTAAATGCATTTGCTGTAGAGATCTGTGTTTGGTCTAGTCCTAGTTTTGAATCAAAGTAGCATACAGCGTTAATATGTCTATTGCAAAGCACATCATGTAACATTCAAATGACAGATTTTATGTAGATCGGTAAGTGGTTACTGCTTTTAACACAGATCCTTTTGTTATTTGCAGTTCATAAATTGTAATTCTTCTAAAATAGCACAGTGAGCTATGAAGGACAAGTGACTTTTAACCCTCACTGTTTTATGTAACATATCCTGTACATTGATTTACACACTTATATGATTTTTGTCAGTGTATAATGTGTGCGTATGATGAAAGTGCTCTGACACCCTGCATTGGGATGAGTAGCTCTATAAAAGAAACAAAACAAAGTAGTGGTATTTAAATTGTTATTTGCGCAAATACTGGAACCAACAAACATATCTGACATTCTTACAGTGCATGCATATCTGTCTTACAGGGGCTGAACAAAGTCAGTACCATGCCTCTCTTAAGTACTTGTGAAGTAATAACAAGTTGTGTGCCTTTGTTTCCCTTCATTGCATTTGCATCTATGTATGAGGCTCCAAATAGCTCCCAGCCTGGATACTTGAACAAAAGGTGGCCTGATGGCCCCTTAAATTTAGCCTTTGTTTTGGGCCCAGCTGGAATCTGATAAGCCCCCTCCACCTGCACGTTGCTGCTCAGAACGAAAGCAAAGTGCAGGTGCTGATGAATGTGTCCTGGTGTCTGAAAATTACACCGTAACAAATTCAGCATATTTTTGTGGGGCCCAATTTCTTGGCAGGGTGGACGGGGCCCACCCTGTGAAAATAGTGGGAGGACGCCATTTACCCGTGTGTACCCCCAAATTGTTCCCTGGTTTTAGCCATGTTGTACAACAGTGTGGCTGCTGTTCAGCATGGCTTAAAGTTAGTGGCGTAGAGCAGAGTGGCATGAACTGGCGTGGAGAAGAGTGTCATAGAGTGTAGTAGCGTGGAGCGGAGTAGAGTTTCATAGAGTGGAGGTGCATAGAGTGGAGTAGAGTGACATAGAGTGGAGTGCCGTAAAGTGGAGTGGTGTACAGTGGAGTGGCGAAAAGTGGAGTAGAGTGTCAATGAGCGGAGTAGCGTAGAGTGTCGTAGTGGAGTAGCGCTGAGTAGAGTGGCATAGAGTGTAGTTTAGGTGTGTGTCGTCGACTGGAATGGAGTAGAATGTTATAGAGTGGGGTAGAATAGAGTGTGCTAGAGTGGAGAATAGTGGTGTAAAGTGTCCTCAGGTGGAGTATCGTTTAGGGGAGTAGAGTAGAGTGTCGTAATGTAGAGTAGCATAGAGTGGACAGCCGAAGAGTGTACTTTAGTAGAGTGTCGTAGACTTGAATGAAGTAGAATGTTATAAACTGGAGTAGAATAGAGTGTTGTAGAGTGGAGAAGAGTGGAGTAGAGTGTCCTCAAGTGAAGTAGAGTAAAGTGTCATAGAGTGGAATGTCGCAGAGTGGAGTGGCGTAAAGTGCAGTAGAGTAGAATGGTGTGGACTGAAGTGACGTAATTGTAATTGGAATTATATATGCTTACTACCCCTGACGAATAGAGTGCCGCAAAGTGGAGCGGCATTGCATGGCGCAAAGCAGAGTAGAGAGTCATAGAGTAGAGTGTTGTAGTGTGGCGTAAAGTGGAGTTTAGTAGAGGGGAGGAATGGCATAGAGTGGAGTGGAGTGGCGTGAAGTGGAGTAGAGTGGAGTGTTGTAGAGTGGAGTGTTGTAGAGTGGAGTTTCGTAGAGTGGAGTTGAGTAGAGTAGATGGTCATAAAGTGGAGCATTGGTACTCGCAAATATTTGCACAGGGGCCACAAAGTACGGTCTGTGGTGTGACCGAGGGCTGCACTGATGCCAGCTGGGTGGCGGTAGGGGGTCTGGGTGGATCAGAGATTGTGTAAGGAGGTCTAAAAAAATGTTAAATAAACAGGCAAGCATTTATTTGCAGGTTAGTAAATGCTTTACTGTTTATTTAACATTTTTTCCAGAATATGAGTGCTCAGCAACTAAACAGCAGCTCGTGCTGCTGTTCATCAGGGGGCCGCATGTAAATGTCAAGAGGGCCACAAGCGGCTCCTGGGCCGTACTTTGAGTATCAGTGGAGTGGAGTGTTGCGGAGTGGAGTAGTGTGTTGTAGTGTGGAGTAGAGCATCCTAAGGTGGAGTGGAGTGGCGTAGATTGGAGTAGAGTGTCATAGATTGGAGTGTCGCAGAGTGGAAGTGGTGTAAAGTGGAGTCGCGTTGAGTGCAGTGTCATAGAGTTGAGTGAAGTGGCTTAGAGTGTAGTAAAGTGGTGTGGAGCGGCGTGGTGTGGAAGGCCATAGAGTGGAGTGGCACTGAGTGGAGTGGCGTGGAGCGGCATGGTGTGGAATGCCATAGAGTGGAGTGACACTGATTGGAGTGGCGTAGAGTGGGGTGTTGTAGAGTGTTGTAGAGTGGAGTAGAGTGTTGTGGATTAGAGTGGAATATGGTAGAGTGGAGTGTCAGAGTGGAGTAGAGTGTGGAAGAGTGGAGTAGAGTGTATGTAAACTGAAGTGGCTTAGAGTGGAGTGGCGTAGAGTGGAGTTCAGTGGAGTGTCATAGAGTGGAGTGTCATGGAGTGGCGTAGAGTGACATAGAGTGGAGTGGCTTAGAGTGTTGTAGAGTGGAGTAGAGAGTCGTGGATTAGAGTTGAGTACAGTAGAGTGGAGTGTCATGGAGTGTCAGAGTGGAGTAGATTGTGGAAGAGTGGAGTAGAGTGTTGTAGACTGAAGTGGCATAGAGTGGAGTACAGTGAATTGTCGTAGAATGGAGTGGTGTAGAGTGGAGTATTATCATTAAGTGGAGTACAGTGCAGTGGTGTAGAGTGAAGTAGAGTGGTGTAGAGTGTTGTAGAGTGGAGGGCACAGAGAGGCATGGAGGAGTGTGCCATTGAGTGGAGTGTCATAGAGTGGCGTAAAGTGGAGTAGAGTGTCATCAAGTGGAATAGAGTAAAGTGTCATAGAGTGGAGTGTGGCAAAGTGGAGTGGCGTAAAGTGAAGTCGTTTGGAATGGTGTAGAGTGAAGTGGCTTAGAGTGGTGTAGAGTGTCGCAGAGTGTAGGGGTACAGAGTGGCGTAAAGCAAAGTAGAGCATCGTAGAGTGGAATGTTGTAGTGTGCTATAAAGCAGAGTAAAGTGTTCTAAAGTGGAGTAGCATAAAGTGGAATGGTGTAGAGTGTCGTAGAGCGAAGTGGCATAGAGTGGAGGGGCGTGGAGTAGCACAGAGTGGAGTGGGGTAGAGTAGTGTGGCATAGAGTGTCTTAGAATGGAGTTGCATAGAGTGGAGTAGCATGGAGCGGAGTAGAGTTTCATAGAGTGGAGGTGCATAGAGTGGAGTAGAGTGACATAGAGTGGAGTGCCGTAAAGTGGAGTGGTGTACAGTGGAGTGGCGAAAAGTGGAGTAGAGTGTCAATGAGCGGAGTAGTGTAGAGTGGAGAATAGTGGTGTAAAGTGTCCTCAGGTGGAGAGTCGTATAGGGGAGTAGAGTAGAGTGTCGTAATGTAGAGTAGCATAGAGTGGAGTGATTGATGAACTGGAGTAGCAGAGACAAGTAGAATCAGTTCAGCAGAACGATAGGAGCCATGAAACCTTTTTAAAGAAATACAGCCTGTTTACGGCTTGCTTCAACTAGTATACAAGGGAGACAGCTGAAACGACATCCACTCTCCTGGCCTCATGAAAAATAAAAAAAGGACTTCCCACAAAGCAAGCACTTGTGGAAGAATACAATGAGCCAGTCAGAGAGGTGGTAAAGGGGATATGTTCCACGAGAGGGACAAAGACATGCTGGACAGCCTAAAACAAATAAAGGCAGCAAATAGAAAGCAAGCAAATGTGAGCTACAGAGTTACAAACCACAAATCCGATGATAAGCAATGGGGGGGAATGCATTCTCACGGAAGCTATCTGAATGTCCCCAAGAAGTCTTTCGCAACCAAACAGCTGCACTGTCTGGTAGGTTTCGGCCTAAAACATGCTTTTCCTCAAAAATGAGAGTGTCTGTGCCCACCATCTGCAACCACCGGCACAAATTAAGCAGTGCTACTAGGGATGCCATCTGGCAAGCACTTTAACAACATAGCTGATATTTTTATCTTAAGGCCAGTAAAATCGAAAATAGAAAAAAATAGTATGACCTTCTTGCCTCATGGAAACATAAAGTTAGAAATGTTTTATTTGACCTTGAAAACTAAAACAGCAAAAAGAAATTAGTTCAGAAATATTTTACAGTTTTATAAACTACTCCAGAGTCACCATTAAAGTAAAAAGATGTAGAATTGTTGTATTACACAGAATACAGACAATTTCACATACAATTCTATACAATGCCAGATCCTGGCCATTTACGATACTAGCATATGGCCAGTATTTTTCTCAGAGAAAAGCAGCAGTGCTACTGAATAGGTACACCAATGAAAGTACCACTGCTGTTGGAAACAGGCTGCTTATTGTGAATAATTTACAACAACAACAACATTGAGGGAGGCGGTCTTTGACTGGATGTTGCAGACTGTTTGCTGCAGGTGTTAGCATGCAGGAAGAGATAATGTTCAGCTTGTTGCCACGCACTTCAGAGGAAATGTACTAATTTTTGAAGCAACGCATTGCAGCAACTAAGGGCGCTGCTTTGCTTCAAAGAGAAAGGGAAAAACAGTGCCACATCTATTTAGATATCCCAGTTCTGGAGCAATTTAGGCAAAAACTATTTTAGATACTTATCCCATTTTGTATCTATGCTGTACAGTGCAACACGCATGCAAAGTTGAAAAATTGGGGAAACCTTTTAAACTTGCCTTAAGGAAGTGTCCTTTTTTGGCGTAAATTCATGTCTATAAATGTTAGCAGATATGAATTTGCATCAAACCCCGTAGGTGGTTGCATAGGAATCCCCCATTGGTGCAAAGTTGCACATAGCACAGCCTGACGTTACTTTAGGCAACTTAACAATGCAGATCATGATTCGCGTTGGAAAGTAAATCTCAACACCACACTTTGCTCTGGGTTAGTAAAGTTTCCCCTTCTTATAAACAATGATGTCCCAGACGTTTACTTCATCTTATGAGCACCCTGCGTACATCTCCGTTTCTAACACAAAACGTTGTATCGTTGTGTCTATGGGTGGCTAGCATTGGCCTAGGCTGATGAGTAATATCAAACTGGGGTGGCAAAGTGCCCTACTGAGTACTGACGTTTTACGAGCACATGACAGCCGCAGGGAGATTCGTGGCCAAGAGGCCACCTTGAGTCGGAAGAGCCTGAGTGGTATTTTATGCAGGTTTTCTCTGAGCGATGCATTCTACAAAGTTTTAAGGGCACTTGCTAAAACACAAGTTGAGTTGCATTTCTATTTTTTCTTTTTCCAAGCCTAACTGACCTTTGCCGGGCAACCAAGTGCGTCCAGACACTTACCTGAGCAGAATTTGGTGTTAGTAAGCGGGGGGTGGGGGGACCGAAGCAGTCTTCCAGCTGTCATGGGAGCGTTACACTTCTTTACAGTTCTGCTTGTGGAGTGTGAGATTCTTGTCTTGTTTTGTGGCTCAGCATGCACACGATATGCACCCACACTTAGTTCATTTGATTTCGAAAACTAAAATAGCAAACAAAAAATTCAGATCAAAAGTTAAAAGCTTTATGAACTACTCCCGAGCGACACTAGAGCAGAGGTGAAATTGTAATATTAAAACACAATATAGACAATGTTCCATAGGATTGTTTTCAGGTGCCAGATCCTGTCCGCTCTCGATGCTAACACACGGCAGGCATTTGTCTCAGAGAAAAGGCACTAGTAAGGCAATGCTGCCCTGCGATGGCTTTGGGGGAATGAAACAATTAATTATGAGGCTTATCTTATGTAATAAAGGTGACAATTGATCTTAAATTACTAAAGAAGGATGGACTAGTGGCATGATGCAAAATGATGCCCCCCTGCAGAATGTGATGAGGGTTTTTTGAGTATCCCATGTCTCACGGATATTCTATTGGCCTTGGGGTGAGTGGGGACACCCTTGAGGGGCTAGGTGTCCCCTGAAGGGTTGGGGGCCCCCCTCCATCACCAGGGTGCTGGGGCCTGAGTTACACCCCTGGGATGGGCGTCACATGGATCGTAGTCCAGAAAGAGTCAGTGTGTCGCTCCCCTATCAGCACTAAATATAATATAACCA
Organism: Calotriton arnoldi; assembly: GCA_963921515.1. Lineage (NCBI taxonomy): Eukaryota > Metazoa > Chordata > Amphibia > Caudata > Salamandridae > Calotriton > Calotriton arnoldi. The sequence goes on from CAWUFW010000881.1 coordinate 730,651, forward strand.
GAGCCCCACAGCACTTACATAGGGCACGCAGCGAATTTGCACAGGGGCAAGTAAAACACGCACCTTCCAGTACCACCTTTGCAACCACTATAGTGTGCATGCCCGCTTCTCCCACACGCAATCTCAAATTATGCATCGCCTTTACAAATTCCAACCAATTGGCAATGTGTTGGGGGTGAGGGGGTAAACAGAACACACTGCATGACAACCTGTATGTGGGTGTGACAGCACACCCTGCATGTGAATGTGACCGCATGCCCTGCATGTCCAGAAACACACATTGCTTAATTTGTGCCATTGGTTGAAAGTCATGGGCACCAGCACTCATTTTTGGGGACTGGGACTTATTTTTAGGTTTTGCCTAAGACAGCGCAACATCTTTTGTTAGCAAAAAAAAAGCTTCAAATGGGCTTAGAGAGCGCTCATTACTTATTATTACTTACCATTGATTGGCTTCCATGTCGCTCTCATTTCCTTGCTTATCGGTCTGCTCCCCCTGCTTCCTCCCAGTGCTCCAATGTTCGTCCCTGCCATGTGGCATGCACCTAGTACAGCCTCTTGCTTTGCGGCCAGTGTCTTTCCACTGGCTGCAAGCTCCTGCAGGTACTTTAAAAAAAAAAAACTTTTTGCAGTGTACTCTATAAGAGTGCATGTGTCTGCAGTCCGTCTCCTTCCCTTATGTTGATTGTCTCCCATCCCTCCTCCCTCTGTCCATTGTTGGTGCTCCATCCTCCTGCTCTGACCTCCCTTGTGTTGCTTCCTGCCTGCCCTCATCCAGCTGTCCGTTGTTGCTGCTCCCTCCCTCCTCTCCTGCACCTCCCTCGTTTTATTCCTACCCCGCTGTCCATGCTGCATGGCAACATGGCTTAAAGTAAAGGGAAACAAGCATTTGCAATGCAATAGGTCTCGCATTTGCAAGAGTTTAAGCTATTAACATTGTAAATGATAATGCCTTTTATTTATGTTTTAAAAACCAACACATAAATAAAAGGCATTGTCATTTACAATGCCAAGAGCTCAAACTGTTCCAAATGCGAGACCTTGCATTTCAAATGCTTGTATTTTAACTGAAGTGCGATGACCCATGGATACTAGAAGCTGGTGCTCAAAAATTGTACATGCACTGGTGACTCAGGTCACAAGAACGATAACCAAGGTAAGTGAGGCGGTGATCTCTCCGACCCTTACTGTGGCGACTCGCTTTAGATTGAGGCTTGAAGGATGATCGCTGTAAGCCATCTGATCTTTTTAAGCACTGCTAGGCTTTCTGGGGCCCTGAGCCCCAGCTCTCTCCCGATTTCCCACCACAGGAGAGCTCACCTTCTGCAACTCTCATTGAGCTCCTAATGGAAAAGGCAAAATCCCGTTTTAGCAGCGCAGCTTATCTGTAGGAATTAGCTTCGCTTATACATGGAGTGGACGTCAGTGAGCATGCCGTGTCGTGCTGCGCGGCGCCGTGGCCTGGGGCTGACAAGGGGTTGATGGCTGTACAACAAGCTGAACTCCGGTGCAGATGCCGGCGAAACCGGAAGTCAGGCAGCCTTCGTTGGGTCGTGGGTGGGGCCTGCCACAGAAACAGGAAGGAACCGCCGGAGAGGACGTCCGGAACCCTGCAGGCTCCATGCTGAAGTCCCGGCCCCATCAGAGGGACCGGGCGAAGAGCGAGGCAGACTGCATGGCACCAGAGGCAAGACGGGGCTCCCGAGTGGTGAGGAGAGCCCCGCGGCGTGCCGAGGAGACGGCCAGGGAACCTGCACACCGAGGAGAAACGCCGGAGTCCTGAATCAGCCGGTGAGTGAGGGCTTGGCTGGGTGCATTGCCGGCGCCCATTCGCTTAGCGGACCCGCCAGACAGCGGGCCGCTCCATCATGGGGGCATTTTTAGCGTGCACGTTGGCTGTCTGAAAGAGACGCCATGAGCGTGCACATGGCCTGTCCGGGCGACGTGAGATGTGCACGCGTATGGTGCGAGCAGGAGTTGTGAGAACGCTGCGAGCCGTACGCGTGCACATCTCCTGTCTTGCCATACGCGTGCATATGTCCTGTCCCCCTTCCAACTAAAGTCGACAACAATAGATCTCGCTAGCGACAGCGCTTCGCGCTGCATCACTAGGCGAGACCTAAAAAGCACTATGACGTGGTCAACGCTGGCTGAATCATAGCGTTTTTTCTATACAATGTTACACAGCAGCCCACGCTGCTGCTCAACATTTAAAAAAATATTGACAAAGCCAATAGATCTCACATAGGCAAAACCTATTGACTTTACCAATACTTGTTTCATCAGGCTTTGACCTAGACCAAGAGAGAGAAAAGCAGCAAAGAGAGAAAGGAGGAGGAAGAGACAGGCAGGCCAACTGTGACAAAGAGAGAAAGCAGGGATGAGAAAGAACCTGCAAGAGGGAGATAAATAGAAAGTATAGGGCGCTGGAACATAGAGGCTTGATGTAGGTGGAATGAAGATTTGGCACCCTTGGTGTTTCACCAGCTCAGGATTCAGCTGCCCTTGATACCATTTGTCTCAGCAGCAGCAACAAAAAATAATCAGGGCCCAAAGATTCCTTGTTACTTTCTATATTTTCCTCTTGTTGTCTGTAGCTCTTCAGAAGTCAGTAGGGGATTATCAGGGAACTAAGTGTGAGCAGTCCTGTGGCATCTTTGGGGTTTACTGGGTGCATGACATCACTTTCCCTACCCTGGTCCTTCTGGTGCATGAATGGCCAGGCTATAACAAACCAACACCACATAGAATATTTGTAATACAACGTAATATAAATCTTAGAAAACCCGTGAGGCAGAGTTTCAGTCTCTTTGACACATAGTACGTCAATACTGAATAAGAACTAAAAGGCAGAACTCAAAGTGCTACTTCACTGGCAACCAACAAAACTTGCACTTGACAGTCAATCGAGACACGGAATGTTTTTCACAGGCAGTAAGATTGCCAGATGAGCACTCTGTGCTAAGCAATGGTTGACCTTGCGAGTCAACATGCACCAATAGTTTATTTACCACGGTCACCTTCCCGCTCATCTTTTATCATTGGTGGCTTGTATACTGGGTGGTCCTCACCCTGAGGCAGTGCTTAATTTGTAAAAAAAAAAAAACTAAAAAGGAAGCGCCAGGGCCCTTCTTGAGAGCTCACTGCAGCTTGCACTACACATCTGCCCTGCCAGCGCTGACGATGACAGTACCAACATAACTAACTACAATCTCACTTCTACTAGTGTGACACTTCTAAGTACTCCAGGTAACCTGAAGCTATAAGAATGTCATTGATGGCAGATATTATTGATTTTTAATGTATATTGAATTATTAAATACTGCTTGTCTGCTCATCTCAAAATTTGATAGACAGTGCCACCATGCGGTAGCCTGTCATTAGAGCTGATGTTGCGAATAAAGTGCCGGTGCCAAACACCGAAAATCACCTGCTCAAATTAAGCACTGCCCTCAGTGTGCCTAATTGCCCGCATACTTTCAGCGGCTGGGTTTTGGTGCTGTTGATCTTCTTGAGTTGCAGGCTCTTGTCCTTTTCCAGTCTTGAGAGGGAGTGGCCCTGCTAATTGTGTATGCTACTACCAGTGCTTCAGACACAAATAAAAACAGGCCTTGCTTGGGTGGTACCTAGTGATGATGGGCAGAAGGCAGGGTCGGACTGGCCTATAGGGCAATCAGGCAGTGCCCAATGGGCTGGTCTGACAGATCAGTGTGTGGGACGGTTTTTTAGCAGTTCTGGGATGGTTTTATGGCTAGGTGGGCTGGTTTTTACTGTTGATTTCCCTGATATTGCCACTTCCTTTTTTTGCTAAATGCTTTGCTAATGGGGCCACCACTTTTATTTTGGTGCCCGGGCCTACTTTTTGTCACAGTCCGACCCTGGCAGAAGGTGTGTTTCTGACTAATCCAAGATGGATCCCATAATCTTTACAAAAGAGACAAGAGAAGAGCACAGTCCAAGATGCCAGGAGAACACTTCTGTGTGATTCCTGTTAGTGCCACCACAGAGCTCCCTCTTTAAGGTTAATGAAGTTACATACAGTGTTTCAAAACACTTCATGAGGTCTGTCCCTGTTTGATTTGAGAGCCTTCCCACTACATTTCTTTCTTTCTTTGAGGTTTGTGCATTCTTGGCGCTCCATTCTTGTATTTTTTAATGACTTACGAATGAGCTGATCGTTTTTCTAGCTTTGTTTTTTTCTCCCTAGATGCTGTGGTTGTCTTATTGTTTATCCATCTCTGGATGATCACTCAGTCATCTGTCTTTTTTGGCACCTGATCTAAGATTACTTTAACTACCCTTTTGTTCTTTAAGGTAGGTGGCAGAGTGGTGTCTGGAAATGGTTGTCATGGTTACCCATTCATCCTTTGAAGTAGCTAGGTAAGGTAAGGGAGGATGTTACCTCTGCCATCCCAACCCAACGATCTTCTCTGTACCTTGAAAGGAACCGCTATCACAGCAGTTTGTTTCAAATTGCAAAAGGTTTGGTGGACGGCTGTCATCAGTTTTGATGGCTGTCTATCAAACCTTTAAACTTTTTTTGTTTTTCAGAAACAAACTCCCAAAGTGGGAGTTGTTTATGAAAAAAATAATAATAATGACCCACACATCCTGGGCATTCTCTCCAATGGTGGGGGGAGTCATTTTCTGTCCCTCACTTTCCAGATTTTACTAACGAGACTCTGTCAACAGAAAGGTTAGGGTCTGCCAGTCATCTATAAATGAGGCGGGCAGACCAAGAATTTGGGGGACAGGGTATTCCATTGCATTTGTGACAGAGTACCCTGGCCACAAAAAAACTAAATCAGGCCCTACTGACTGAGGCAGAGTGGTTTGTGATTGGTACATGAGGCACTGCTAATTTCGAGGTCCTGAAGTGAGGGGGCAGTCATAGTTCCACTTTAAAATGGGCAAAAGTCTTAGATGAGCTGCAGTCACCATACCAAGAAGTAGTCACATCCTATTTCTGCAAAATGCATGAAAATATTCACTATTCACTCAGTTGTCTGGTTGCGAAAGACTTCTTTCAGAAAGCTTCCCTGGTAATGCATTCCGCCCAGTGCTTACCATTGGCTTTGAAACTCACATTTGCTTTCTTTTCATTTGCTGGCTTTTTTTGTTTTAGGTTGTCCAGCATGTGCTTGCCACTCTCGTGGAGCATAGCCCGTTTACCACCCCTCCTTTTATTCTTCCTTGAGTGCTCGCTTTGCTGTGCATTCAAAGACAGAAGTCAAATGTCAGGCTCGGTCTTCTAAGGGAGCTTGTTTCATTTTCTTTCTCGGACTTCAAAGTGAGAGGATTTATGTCATAATCTTGCTGAGACCCAGGGGTGGGAAAGAAAAGACTTTTTCTACCACACTAAAAAATTAAATATCTGTACATGAACTGTGCAAGTATTTCAGACTAATTCAGAATTAGTAAAGCACAAATGAAGCACTTTTTTGTAATTCCGAAGTGTGGTGGAAACAAATATTTTAATACGATCAAAACAAATCAATACACTAGGTGATACCATTTCCACACATTATCATTTAGCACAATTTTTTGCCACTTATCCTACTGATGGCCCGGTACTTGCAGGTGTAAAAATCCAATCCTTATGTTCGCAGACAACACGCTCATTATTTCCAAAACGCAGAGCGGTCTGCAGCGAGCACTATCTTGCTTTGAAGAATTTTGCAGGGTGCATGGATTAGTGATTAACATGAGTAAAACTAAAGTTATGGTACTAAACAAGCGCCGGGTGATAAAGTGCAATGTAAGCCTAAATAATGAGATTCTTGAACAGACTGAAGTTTTTAATTATTTAGGAGTCACTCTAGCTAAGAAATTGACTTGGAAACCCCTGATCGAAACCATGGCTTTAAAACATCGTCAACTTGCAGGAGCATTAGTAAAAGAACACAAAACCTCACTAACACAACCAATCAACCCTGCCTTGCAGATCTATAACACCAAAGTCATGGCTTCTGTACTATATGGCTCTGAACTATGGGGTTTCGAAAATTTGACTCCACTAGTTTTAGCAGAAAACACATTTTTAAGAGACATTACAACCCTCCCACAAAACACCCCATTAAAGCAACTACACTATGATTTAGGCTGAAAACCCCTGGATGAGGTTGCACCATTCCGCCCAATAGCATACTGGCGTAGATTATGGACCAACCCTGAATTAACACACTACTCAGCAGGACTCAAGGATGTTCAAGAGGCTGACACCACACAAAAGATCAATTGGCTGCATAAAGTAAAATGCACGCTGATAGCAATGAGCCATTTATGGGAGGACCCCACAGGTCAGCGGTTTCCCTCGGAAAGGGAAATGAAAGAGCTATATTGGTCTATGACTTTGATCGACACTTTAAGAACAACTGAGAGCTCGACGTTGACAGGGAGATTCCTAGAGTTTAAACCCAGCCTCCTGATGAGCCCGTTTGGGATTTTATAACTAAGCCCTTAGATAGAAGACTACATTTTCAATTCCGGGTAGGCACCCTCCCATTAAAACCTTTTACACGTAAATAGCACAACACAGATGACACCAATTGCCAGCAATGTGCAAATCAGGTGGAGACATATTCCCACATCCTTTTTGTGTGCCCAGCCTATGAGGCCCCTCGGAATAAATGGCTACGGCCAATATGCAAAAACATGGGCACTAGGAGTAGCAGCACAGCATCAAGAATATTGAACGCACGCACATCGGAGCAGTGTGCAATATCAGTTGCTAAATTCTTGGGCTGGATGTGGGTAATACGCAGTAAGATGAAAACCTCGTCTGGGGCCTCACAACGTAGTATTCAATGAAACACTTACGATGTTGTTCAACAAACTATACATATACAGCATTTTATTGCAAATTTGCACTAAAATGAAGTTTTTTTATATGTTTCCGATAGGAACAAGAACAATCTTAATTGGTTATCAATCCTTTAGTAAAATATAGAGATTTTAAATTAGGACCTAAGTACACTAAAGTAGAACATGTAATGATTTTAATTGGATTTTCATCTTTTTGCACAATGTATATTTCGACCCAGAATCTATGTCCAAATTAAATTACCTATAATTGTATATATGCACTGGCTTTTACTTAAAGATGAAAATGAAATTCATATTAAGTAAATGATCTTTTCACGTTTTTATGGTGAATTACTTTAATGATTTTGAAGGTCGAAATAAAGTTATAATGATGATTATCATTTGTGTGCTGTATAGTTTTATCAGTAAAACTGTATGTCTGTGCAAATATAATGGTAATTTCAATTGAAAATATGTCTGTAATGGCAGAGTGCTACAAAACAATGCATACTCAATTCTATGCCATTCCGCGCCACTCTAATCCACTCTACGCCACTCTACTCCACTCTACGCCACTCTATGACACTCCACAACACTCCACTCTGACACTCTTCTCCACTTTATGCCACTATACTCCATAACACTCAATGCTACTCCACTCTATGCCACTTCACGTCACTCCACTATATGACACTCCACTGTACGACACTCCACACCACGCTATGCCACTCTACTCCACTCTAAGACACTCCACTCTACACCACTCCACTCCATTCCACTCTACACCACTCCACTCTATGCCACTCTACGCCACTTTACTCTATACTCTACGCCACTCTACCCCACGATCCTCCACTCTATGACACTTAACACCACTCGTCAATCAACTGCACTCTAGGCCAATCCACTATATGTCACTGTACTCCACTCTACTTCACTCTGTGACACTCCACTCTATTTCTACGCCAATCCACCCTCTGATACTCTTCTCCCCTCTATGCTTCTCCACTCTGTGCCACTCTACTTCCACGCCAATCCACCCTGACACTCTTCTCCCCTCTATGCTACTCCACTCTACGCCACTCCACTATAAGACACTGTAAGCCACTTTACTCTGACACTCTACTCTATACCACTCCACTCTACGACACTCTACTCAACTCCCTCTACAACACTCTACTCCACTACTCCACACAACGCCCTTCCACTTTATGGCCCTCCACTCTATGACACTCCACTCTGACACTCTATGCCCCTGTACGTCCCTCCACTCTACGACACTCTACTAAACTCTGCGCCACTCAGTGCCATTCCACAACACTCCACACCACTCTTCTCCACTCTATACCACCTTACTCCACTCAACGCCCTTCTGCTCTACACCCCACCCCTCCACTATACTCCACGCCACGCCACGTCTCTCCACTTCACGCCACTCCACTCTACAACACTCTCCTCTACGCCACTAACTTTTAGCCATGCTGAACCACCGCAAGCTAGTGTACAAAATGGCTAAAACACATTGGCAGAGCCAATAGCTCTTGCATAGGTGCGACCTATTGGCTTTGCCAATGCTTGTTTCAATTCACGGCGGAGATCTCAAAAAAAGAGGATTTTCTTACCTTAGTAAAAAAAAAAGTGTAAATTAATGAAAGTGACCCTTGATCTGCTCTCTCTGAGGCCGTCATCCTATAATATGTCTAAAACTGAACTGGCACCCAACCTTCCACCGTTTCACCATGCTAGTCGAAAACCTTGCTACCCTTTTTAAGTCTTCTAGACTGCCTGTCAATGTCTTTGGATTACAGATACCCAGTGACTTTCTATTTAGCACCCTTTACAAAATTTCCAACCTCAACACCTATTTCTCATGTTTGATATTAGAGTTCATTGAAGATTTTTAGGTTTCGCCTGCACAGTGCTTGCCCTGTGCTAGCGAAATCTCTTGTAAATAAAAAAAAACTAAAAATGGGTTTAGAGCCCGCCCATTAATTACCTTTACTTACCATTGGTTGGATCTGACGTCGCTCTCTTTTCCTTGCTTTTCAATGGTCAGCGCCTTCGTTTTCCCCCCTCTTTCTTCATTTCTTTCGGTCTTCCATGGAGCTTGGATGAAGTACAGTTTCCTGCCTGTGACTTGTGTCCTTCCACTGGCTGCCCACTTCCACCAGTACTTTTTTTTATTTTTACACTAGCACTCTCTGTTCCTTCCACCCACTTTGCTCGCCCCGTCCATTCCACCCCTTCCCACTTCTTCGTTGCTTCCACTGTCACTCCCACTCTCTCCTGCTTCGTTGTTGTTGCTTCTCCCATTCAACTCCCCGCTGTCTCTTGTTTCCATATTGCCCCTGCCCTCCTACCCACTGTATCTTGTTTTGATAGTCCCCCCACCGCCTTACACAAGAACTCTGCAACACCCTCTCCGACTTGTTCCACCAAAAAAATCACCAAGATCTACAACAACCTTGAACCCTAGCCACCCCCATAGACGTTACCCACCTGCTAACCTCATCAACCAAAGACTACCAACTGACAGCATGGAACCCTCTATCTATCGAGGACATGGCAGAAATAATGAAGGCAGTCCACTTAGAGGGCTCCTACAGACCCCTACTCCCACCATAACTACAACCTGGGAAGAGCCACGATCAGCACTGCACTAACTTTCATCATCAACACTTCTCTCAAAACAGCCACCTTCCCAGATAGCTGGAAACACGCCAAAATCACAGCTCTCCTAAAAAACCCAGCCGACCCGAAGTATTCAGCAACTACTGACGCATCTCGCTGCTCCCCTTCCCATTCAAAGTAATTGAGAAGACCATCAACAGACCACTCTCAGACGACCATCTAGAACCCCACAATCAGGATTCCGAAACCACCACAGCATCAAAACCGCCCTCACCGCTGCCACAAACGACATACGCACTATTCTTGGCTGTGGACAGATCGCTGACCTCATCCTCCTCCACCTCTCCGCGCTTTTGACACTGTCTCTCACCACACAATCATCACCTGACTACACACAGCAGGAATACAAGGACCAGCACTCAAGTGGATAGCTTCCTTCCTCTCCTTGAGAATCCAACGAGTCAGGCTCTCGCCGTTCACATCAGAACCCAAGGACCACATCTGCGGAGTCCCACGGGGATCATCACTCAGCCCCACACTTTTCAACATATACATGACTCATCTGGCAAACATCATCAATACTCTCCTAATACCTCAAGGGTGCAAACAAAAGGAGAGAGGATCAGCCTGGAAGTCCTCATTGCCCAAAGAAGTCACCACCCCTTAGGCACCTTTAGAGCCTGAAGAAAACTTTATTTACAAGTTGCCACAAAACATTCCCTTACCCAAATGTAGCAGATCTGCAGCACTAGACTGAAAATGGATTTTCCCATTCCAGTGATCGAATGCAACGAATGACACAAAAGTCAAAGGAGTGGTCCTCCACCATCACTAGAAATCTCAATACGGAGAACAGCGAATTTCCCAATGGGATCTTCTTTATGTCAATAGCAAGGACTCAGAAGTGACTGAAGGAGCAATGATGGGCCTAAAGAATGGCTAATGGCATCTATAGAAGTGATGCATAAAATGCTAGAAAAGACAGCATTGTTTGAAACCGAGTTTCAATGTGGCTGAACCTGAGCTCTGAGGAATTGAAAGACAGCAGAAAATATACAAGGTTCAATAGCTGAGAGGGTAGCAAACTGCACAAATTCCAACAAGCAAAGGCAAAGCCAATAGGTTTTGCCAATGCAAAATCTGTTGGCTTTGTGAATTTCTTTTTACATGTTGCACAGCAGTTGACCTGCTGACATGGCTTAAAGTAAACAAAAGCACTATGATGCGGCCAGCTTTGACCTCATCATAACAATTTTAATGTTACTTTAAGCCATGTTGCACAGTAGCTCAACTGCTGTGCAACATGTAAAAAACATTGATAAAGCCAATAGATTTTTGCATAGCCGAAACTTACAGGCTTTGCCAGTTGTTTGTATTTATTTACAAGAGATTTCACAAGCACAGCGCAAGTACTTTGCAGGCAAAACTTTAAAAAAAGAGTTTGGGGAGCTGTTAGGTGCTAGAAAGGAATGGCCCAGCTGCAGAATGTAATCTAATGTAACATGGATTTATAGATCGCTGCTTGTCACCCGTGAGGGTATCCAGGCGCTGAGTAGGTGAGTGTAGGCGTGTATTGAGGCTGGGCCTGAATAAAGGCAGTCTTGATGGTCCCGCAAGAAGACAAGTTGAATAGCCAGGTGTAGGAAGGTAGGATCCTTCTGCATGTGTACCCCCACTTTTTGCCTTGTACTAAGCTGGTTTTTGACTAGTCTGACTGGGATCCTGCTGATCAGGACCACAGTCTATCTGCTTTCTCCCTAAACTGTTATTTTATGTACTTTGGTACACTCCAGATTGGATACTGGGATACCCTTGTCATTCCCTAGTATAGGGTACACATGTACCCAGGGCATAGGTACCCCAGAGGCCTCCCATGGGCTGAAGCATGTATTATGCCACCCATGAGAGGCCATGCAAAATGGAACTACAGGCCTGCCATTGCAGCCTGTGTAAGTCGGTGCATGTACCACTTACTTAAGATATAGGTTTACTATATCTAAGGGTCACTGCACTTAAAACCTATAAGTCACCCCTATAGCAGGCCTTTACAATCCTGAGGGCAGGGTGCTTGGTTCTAAGTGAAAGGGTGCCCCTGCATGAGCAGGACACCCCTGCAGCCTACGGAGTCCATTCTCCCAGGTTGTCAGTGAAGCAGCCATATACTATATATAAATGGGCATTGCGCGACCGCGTGATGACCAACTCTAAAACGGCTGAAACAAACCCTATCGTGTTTGGTGACAAACATGTTGGAATCATACCTGCACACAGGTCTGGGAGGTATGATTTCACCCCTCAGAAGCGACCTTCATGGACCTTCATGGAGTCCCTGGTGTTCCCGAAACCAGCCTTCTAGCTCTGTACAGCACAAAATGGTTGCTGCCGACCAGAGACACATTTCTGCCCTCCTGCTGCTGAGCCAAGCTCGAGCAGGGAAGGCAGAACAATAGACATCCTGTCACAGGGAGGTGTGACCACCTCCCAGACAGGATTTAGTGTATTAGGGCTGGGTGGGTGCGCTTGCCAGCGACTGAAAGTCTGCATGAGGGGCACATTTGGTGTCTCTGTGCATAGTCCAGTTCAAACCAGTCCTGGGAGCCGTTGGCTCCCGCTCTGGCGTGAAGCTGGACAAAGGACATGGGAGTAACCTCCCCCCTGTCCAGACCCTCCCCTGGGAGAGCCCCCTGAATCTTTCCAACCCTCTCCCGTGGGTACTTATGGGCTTACCTGGCTGTAGGACCTTAGATTCGTTGTGGACAAGATTCTGACCTGAAACCACTGCACTTCGACCGTCTGGGCACTCTGGACTTCGCTGGACTTCGTTTGGGCCTGACTCCCTCTCCCTCTCAGTCTGCTGCATCGTCTGTGCCTGTGCATCATACAGGATCCATGTAGGACCTGTGGAGCATCAAAGACAACTGAAGATAATCTCCCTTGGAGTGAAGGTGCCACTTCCCTGCATTCGCAGGCACCTCAACACTGCTGACCGGTCTGCTGATCCTGAGCTCCTACGGACTACGAAGGGTCCAGCAACACAAGAGGTGGGTTTCTACGTCCCTCGAGGCTTGAGCTGCCCTCTCACCAAGTTTGAGGCCAGTATCCCTTGTGGGGAGATGCAATACTCAAACCCCTGTGCACCACGTATATTTGCAAGTGCATGTGCTTGTTGGCAATTCCTTGATAAGTGCATTGGGCTCCGAGTAGCCCCACCCTCTGGCAAATTTCTCCACAAAGATCTTCATCCACCTCGCACTGAGTGCTCTGTGGCTTGCTGTTTTGTGAAGCTGCTCGAGCTCCTCTCGCGACTCCTGTGCCTTTCGGACGAAACTTTCTTCGGTGATGTAAAGGCCTTGGTACACCTCAAGCTTCTGTCATACGCCTCCCAAACGGAGAAGATTTCCATGGTACTCCTGCTACAGCCAGAGGCTTCATGACCAATGGCTCACTTCCTGCTCTTCTTCGGTGGCTACCACCTTGCAGTTTCCACTATCCTGTCAGCTTTCTGTGAGCTGTGCGCAGGCCTCTGCAGTGTGAGCAACAGGCTGCCATCCTCTGAAGGAGGAGTGGCACCCCTTACATAGACCTAGGAACCAGGATTAAACCATATCATTCTCCTGATGTAGGTGGGTACCCAGAGTTCACAGCATGGATGTTATTTAGGGGTCACCAGAGGCAGTAACCGCTAGACCATCCACTGCATGTTAGAAGTCTAAAAGGTGGCACCACGAAAAGAAAGTAAAATTGGGGCCTTTTGAAGACAGTGTGCTTTATGAACCTTAGACTTCAACTTAATATGGGAAAATATCTAGCATCTCTGTAGAAACCACTGCAAGCAATCTCTGGTAACACATCTTGCAAATATTAGCAAACCCAGTGGGTCTGGCCTTGGGAAGCATGCCATTTCTTTTTTTTTGCAAGCATATGCAATAGAAATTTGGAACTACATGTACGAATTGAGCCGTTTGCGACCGCAAAAATGCTTTTTGGAATGTACAAAGCTCAAATTGTGATTAGGTAACTTGTTACCAAATCGCAATTTGGGTTTTGTGATTCGGTATATGGAAGCAGCGTTTTGAGGGCGTCCCTTCTTAAAAACCAATTGAAATGATATGTACGTATGTTTTGCGACTGAAATGCTGTTGCAAAACATTTGCAATTTACCGCCTTTTGAAAAATGGTGGTAACCTATTTGCCAATGGATCTCCAAGGGACCCCTTCCCCTTTGGGAATGGTAGGTAAAATATTTTTTAAGAGCAGGCAGTGGTCCCACGGACCACTGCCTACTCTTAAAAATGAAACTTCAAAGTTTTTAAATGCAGCTGTGTTTTCCTATAAGGAAAACTGGCTGCGTTTTAAAAAAATGCTTTATTTAAAAGCAATCACCGAGATGGTGGTGTGCTGACTCCAGCAGGTCATCATCCCTGTGATGGCAGCAGATCGTAGTGGGTCGTCAATTGCGACCTACCTCATTAAAATGCATGAGGTAGGTCTTTTTGTGACCCTGAATCACTGTATGAAACTCAATGAGTTTCATACATAAGGAATAGCGATTTCCTAATTTTGATTCGCCGGTAATCGCAATTAGGAATTCGCTATTCTGATCTTTGTACATCTAACCCCAAATGTTTTTAAAAAAATTAAAAAGTAAAAATGCCATCGTCTAAAAGTGAGAGGCACATGCATGCTGGGAAAAATAAGTAAAAAGTGCACTCCTTTTCAGGCGGCAGTGCACATATGATCCGGGAAATAGCTTCTCTCACAATGCAAGAGAGTGGATGGATGAAATGGGCTGACCCGCTGACCCATATTGTATGCTGTGGTGGGTGGAAACAAAATGCGAATGACACTTGAGCAGGCCAATGGGTGAAAAGGGCTGACTAGATGCAGCTGTATATATTTCTCACCAAATTGTCCCTGGTTGAAAACGCAGTCCACAAAAGACGAATTACAAGAATTCTTTATTTCAAACAAAACCGGCATTCTTGCATTTTGGAGTCAATCCTTTGCCTTACGCGTTTCAGAGCTCCAGCTTCTTGATCACAGGCATGCTTGTTAGTACACAGTACTAAAGAAACAGTAATGCTCCTTGCATGACAATTATACTGCCCTCCAGTGGGCTTTCTCAGTATAAACAACTTGTGTTGCATGCTGGAGAATGTAGTACCTTTGCCTCAAATTGATTCCTTAAGTAGGATCTGCGTAAACACAAAATTCACATTAATTTTTGTTACCCTCAGTGGGCCTTCAAAATTGCAATTGGCAGTCAAATTACGCTTGTCTTTTGTTCCATAGGAAAACTCAGGACAGTCCCAGGCTCTCATGGTATGGCCCCCTCTCGACCCCAGGGCTGGTGGTATATGTATGTATATGTATTTTTGTTATGTTATACGAGGCTGGTGAAAGAGCCAAAGCTTCCTCTAGTCCAGACCTCAAAAGTGGAGTGGGGGAGAAGAATGGAGTGAGTGGAGAGACACAAAACAAACAGCGAGCACCAAAAAGCCATCTTAATGGCAAAATAGTCTGCGCTTGATTTCTGAGAAGGACCTTTTGTAATTTCAAATGATTTTCATTAGGCATTTTTGAAATAAAACAAGAAATACTACTTGACTGTTTGTAAAGAGGTGACTTTGTACAACATTAATAATGGGTCCGGAGGTGATTCAATGTTCTCACATACAGTTTAGGGGCACGTTTACAAACAGATGTCAAAATATATAGTACAAATCATTACATAACGGACAAATCAATATAAGAGCTAACCAAGAAGCAAATTAAAACAAATCAAGACAAACAAAAGATGGCCTGCATTTCTGAGAAACTGATGAGGAGCCGGTATTTGTACAGAGGTGAGACGGATAAGAGAATTGTTAAGCGAGCATGTTACATGCCACGAGCATGTTTGTATGAGAGCCTACGTGAGGGATGGCGTGAGCAGGAATAAGCGGTATGCATCAACCAAAGTTGACATGCAAGTGCAGGGGCATGATGCGAGGAAGAGAAGGTTAGTTGGTAGTTCTGGCGGCCTGTCAGGTCAGGGTGGTTGGTTTGTGGCGAAGTAATTATCAAGTTTGTCCCAGATATGGTTGACTAGCGATTTCCAGGGAGATTGTTGGAGGGTGATGTTATCTGCGCCCCTGAGATGAATAATTCAGTTAATCCAACTTTTGAAGGAGGCTTTTTTAGTATCCTTCCAATTGTTCAGGACTATTTTTATTGCAGAGGTGAGAAGAAGGTCCAGTAGGGCCTTATCTGTTTGGTTTTTAATTTCAGTATTGAGAAAGCCCGCAATCAGGAGGGAGAAATCTTTTTTAAGCTGGCAGCCAAAGAGGTTAGAGAGGAACAGGAAAGCTTTATCCCAGAACCTTGACAGAGATTTGCAATGGAGGATAAGGTGAGGTAAGTCTCCTATCTCCTCTTTGCAGTTCCAGCAAGTGGGGTCTTGAAGTAGGTGTTGAGAGTGTAGGCGTGCCTGTGTCCAGTAAGCTTTGTGGATTAACCATAGTTTAGTTTGTGATAGGACAGGGGAGATTTTGCTCAGGGTAGTTGATTTATAAATTTGGGACCATTGAGATTCAGAAGGAGGGCTTGAGAAGTGTTTCTCCCAGAATGTGGTAATATTTTTGTTTAAAGACGAGGTTTTTGGCCTTAGCAATTTGTAAATATGAGAAACCTGGTGTCCCAGTTTATTGATTTTAAAAATGAAGCTTGGCAGCGAGGGAGAGGTTTTATGGATTTTAGATTTTGATAAGGCCGTTTTGATTTTAAGAAAGTTATAGAATTCTAACATGTCTAAGCCATATTTGTCCTGTATTTCCTTAAAAGATAAGGGATACGAGGATTGTTCTAGTTGGTAAGGAAAAAAGATGCCTTTATTGATCCACGAATCAAAGTGTAAGGGTTTACCTTTGTATTTAATATTTCGATTGTTCCATAGGGACTCTAGATTAGAAAGTCTGATGCTTGAGCTGAGCTTCTTGTCCAATTGTAGGAGTGAGGTTTTTGTGTTTTTAAATATAGATTTAGATCTCGTTAGTTTTATAGAGTTGGAGGTAAGTAAAGTGAGTGGGTTTAGATTTTGAATTATGGCTTTTTCGACTGTTAACCAAACTGGAATGTAGTTGTTGGGGGTAGAAAACTAGTAAAGACCCTGTTGCGCTGAAAATGCCGTTTGGTATGATTTAAAATCGGCCAGGTTTACACCCCCTAGGGTTCTAT
The DNA here is from genome assembly GCA_963921515.1 of Calotriton arnoldi. NCBI lineage: Eukaryota > Metazoa > Chordata > Amphibia > Caudata > Salamandridae > Calotriton > Calotriton arnoldi. Next base: position 747,301 of record CAWUFW010000881.1, read on the forward strand.
GAAGTCTGAGTTTTTTTAGGGAAATTCTAGCTTTTTTACCCTGCCAGATGAATTTAGATATGAGGATGTCTAACTTGTGATGGAAATCTTCTGACAGAGTGAGGGGTAACATGTTGATGAGGTAATTAACTAGTGGGGAGATCATCATCTTTACCGTTTCTATTCTGCCCCACCAGGTGATAAATTTGGGTGACCAGTTGTCTAGTAGCTTCTTAATCTTTTCTAGGGTAGATTGCTCGTTGTGTCGAAGTGTATCGATGATGTTGCAGCCAAATTCGATCCCCAGATATTTGATGTAACCGGTTTGCCAGATCAGACCAGATGTAGAGAAGGACCTTTTGAAAAGAGACGCTGCCTGAAGCCAGTGCAACAGTTTCAATCTGGCTGAACGGAGGTGGTGCCTAGCGGCATGTTTTCATGTCCTAGGCTGGGTGAAATTGTATAATTTGTTCTCAAAAAAATGTCATGAAATCACATGAAAAGTTTGTGAAATTAAACTTCTGTAGTGAAATGTGATTTGCCAGTATCTTGTGTCACTTTTTAACTGAGCGCACATTCGCATTAAAAAGTCTTGCAAGATTCTAGCTAGAGACTGGTTTGAGTGGAAAACTGGGCAAGGTATTTCCTATTGGAACCAGTCTCTCACTGGTGTCTTACAAGTCTTTTTAATGCAAGATGTGCTCTCAGGTAAAAAATAAAATAAAAACAGAAAACTGCGTAATTTAGAGGAATTTGATAAATTTGGGAATTTTGCAAATTTCGCTGGCATAATTAAAATTTCACCAGGCCTAGTCACGACCCCACCAGAAACAGGCAACTGCCAATCTGTAGGTTTCTATGTAATTCGCTGACAACGGCAGCTAGAAGTTAAGAGTAGGGATTGCGAAATTCATGTAATTTGCTTCCGTGTAATTATTCAACATTATCGAAAAATTATTCAAAATCAAGGCAAAATTATGCGTAATTACGTGAAATGCATATCTAGAATTTTAGCGCAAAATTAGTTCTTACGTCAATTGTTTGTACCACTGAGCTGGGTTCTGCAGTTTCAGCTACCAGCTGAGCTGCAGTGACCATCAGCTGTAGGTGTCTGTTTTCTCATAATGCCCAGTTATGTCCTGCAGTGAGGATGCTTGTGGTGCGTGCTGCATCTATCACTCCTGCAGACCTCTCTGCGAAAGGACCTAAAGCTAACCAATGCTGCAAACTTCTGAAGTGTGACTAATAAATCACATGGCTCTCTCAGTAGCACTGGCCTTTCTAACTGATCTGACCTAGTTAATGAATATTTTTGGTGATGAAAGGCTTAAGTGCACTAACTGTGAACTGCTGAAATGAGACTAAACAAATTCAGCCAGTAAAATCATTTAACCTGAGGGATGGCTCTCCTACTCCCTGGGTCTATAATACCTGTGTAACCCATGGGATAGCTCCCTTGTTTTATAGTTTTTGATATATGACCCATGTAACTTTAAGGACAGCTGCGCTGTGTGGGATTTAAGCCTGTACTTTTGTATATTTTGAGTGACAACTTTGCTGCCTAAATCAGAGCCCATACGGTCTCTGTATTGTATTGCCTTGGAACATTTATATACCACTTACTACCCCTGCGTGGGTCACTAATGGTTTTTGATCGTATGTGGGAAGTGTTTCCATGTCATGTGTGATGATCAACGAGGTGCAGTTATTGTTATGGGATGCAGCACTTAGCAGTGTGGCAGATGAAAATATGTGAGAGATAGGCACGCAGTTTATGGTTATCAGTAAGGTGGCAGCTTTGAGCAGCTCCACAGGTCCCTTTATGGTATTTCTTATGATCATAGTCCACTTAGCTGGTTACTGCACCGGGTTGTACAATCAGAGGTGTTTTGTGTAACTGTTTATGAATATGATCCTTGAGCAATGTGAGGGATCATTCTGCTAAGGTCTGACCCTGTAAAGTTTATTGTTTCTAAAGGATATATCTGCTCTGTACCCATGTAAGATAACTAAATAGGTAATTTAACTGACTGAGGCCTGAGCCATTAAGAACTGTTTAAGATGAGGGACAGCCATGCTGCCCGAGCCCGAAAGAACTCTGTATCGTGAGCGGTAGTCCTCCTCCCTGAGGCTACAACTTATAAAATAACTCTGTGTAGGATTGTGTACCGCGAGTGATAACAGCATTATATGCACGAGGAAAATAACATTTGGTCACTTGATAAATAACTAATAACCAAAGTTCTGACAATAGCCAGGTCTAGAAGCGCACACTTCACCCAATCTGTTTCTTCTCTGGGTCTTTTTGAAAAATATTACTGTGTTAATGATGTTGCCCCACACCGATTGCTGGATGATGGATAAACACATTTATACATAAAAATAGTAATTACCAGGTTAATCTAATATAACCATATCCTTGCCAGTGCTAAAATTGCAAATCCTATTTAGGCTTCAGCTCTGTCTTTTCTCCAACTTCATGATGTGACTATTGCCTGTGTCAATCCCACGCCTTTTAGAATCCTGTTTGTATGGCTTACACACAATGGTCTGTGACTTCCCCCCACAACACACCTAGTCTCTTGGCCACTTAAACGCCAAACACCAGGGGCGAGAGTCAATGTTTACTGTATGAGTGAGCACTGCGCATGCTGCTTGCCAAGGAATGCAGGAAGCACCACCTTTAAAGAGTCCTAGCTCACCCTGTACCTTGTGGAAGGTATACAATGCATTGACACTGGATGGGCCCGCTAATGTAAATATTCCTGACTGTTCGTGGTGGTTTATAATAATCTGGCAGCAGCCTGGAGAAGTCTAATGATACTGAGTAAGAGGTCACGCATATTTTTATTTCATTTAAAAAAAAAAACAATGTAAATTGATCTTCAGCAGTAAATCTCATTAGGGGCCAACTCCTGGCTTCCAAGAGCTGCTCTTCAACGCCATTAGTAGGCGGGGATGAAAATGGCGGCTTGGCCTTTTAATTGTGTTTGTGGCCAGCCTTCTGAGAGAAGAGCTCATAGACACTCCTGCTTATAAACCTGAGCGGGTTTCTGATTGGCGAGGGGAGGCTCGTACTGTACTTCAATGATAGAGGTGTGTAACACATGCATGCTAATAGACCCGATTGAGGCGGAAAACTCCTGATTTTTGAAGCAAAAAATTATTTTATTTTACCTGTCTCCCGCCTGAAATTGCCTCTGCTCCCATAGAAGTCAAAGAAGAAAATACATTCCACCTTTTTAAAAAAAAAAATCTCCCACGTCCCTATTCTAACCAACTGGCATGTATGGAATTAGCTGAGCTGCATTTTGCATTAGTGCCCCATCTCTGCTTTCGGTGAGGAGTTGCATGCCATCTTTTATAAGGATCCTTCTGGCTCAGCAACTCAGATTTATGTCCATGCGACTGCTAGAATTGTTTTTATTCACTCTGTTCCCAGATGTGTGTGTTGTGAAGCACAACCCTAGATGGGGAGCAGGGAAGTGCTGCCTATAGGCGAGAGCCCAAGGATAAGGTCCATGATGGCTTACAAGAGATAGGGGTGGGGAAAGTGTTACTACTTATTGGGTGGTAGTGCTCGTTGGGGAGAAGGTTCCAATGCCGAAGCTGCTCGCCTTCCACTCAACAGTTCCCCCCCCCCCCTCGCCTAGCATTAGCTCCTTCTCACCTGGTATGTTTGTCTGTTCTACCAGGGCTCTTTCTTCTCTGGCTTGCATCTCAGTTATTTCTGTCTCAAGTCTACTCTCCACCCTCCTTATCCACATCTTTGCACAGTTCTATCACTACTGAGGCTAGAAGTGGTATCCAAGCAGAGAGGCCCAAGCCTCCCTGAAGCCTAAAATCCTCAGTACTTATTCAAATAACCCCAAGCACTTAGAATCAGGCCCCAGGGAAACAGGGAAGAGAGAGACGATAAGGAAGAAATTCTGGCGTGTCCACATGAATAAAGCCACTTCATAGCTGCCAGGTTTTGAGATAGCTTATGTGTGACAATTCCATGGTTTCAGTGCACTTATGAGTGACATTCAACTGCCAGATGTGTGACACTTTGTCACGAGTAAAACCAAGCAATGAAGGGCATGGAAAAAGCAATGGTTTCTGCATAGTTTTTAGTGCGGGTGAGGAACTACGAATCCGAGAGTAGTGATGCATTGTGAGGCATTCAGTCTTGGTTGCCAACGGATGAGCAACACGTTGTCTGTAAGTGGCACTCTCTAACTACTCAGTGTCACAAGGCCAGTCCCCTTTTCAGCCAATGATACTCGGGCAGCTCAAGCCTTCACATAGGCTGTTGCCAGGATAGTTCCCCCATGAGGTTTCCACAAGCATGCTGGCTTTTTGTTTTCCAGTAGGCTCTGCAAAGTGGGTGTGACATTGTATTCCTTTAAGCTGCCTTATTAAAAGGTCAAACTTTAGTATGAAAGGTACAATTTGTTTTTTAAGACAGCAGGTGTTATAGGGACCCTAGTCCTCAACATGCTTTCTACAGACAGTCCTCAGATTTCAACCAGAACATCACACAGTCAACATTTTAAGTATAGAAGACTCCAGAAAACACCATAGATAAGCATGCTTGAAGACCCTACACTAAGGGGCCGATTCCGATCTCGGTCGGATGCGCACCTAACATCATTCGGTCGGGAAAAAAGCCATGCGAATGCCTGTTTCCCGTCCGAACCGCACATTATTCCGAACGAGCAAGTACGATGCGCACAACAGCATAGATTCCGACCCAGTCGTACTCACCCAATCCAGGTCCTGTTCCCCGACCGAGCCGGATCCGTAAACGCAGAATCGAGTCGCACGGAAGCCAAAATGCAGCCCCATCCGGCCGGACAAGTACGATGCGCTTCCCGTATGCGCCGAACCCGTCGCTACGCACGGCACGTCAAAGCATCCGGGAGAGGCGCACATAAGCTCCGATTCGCGCCACAACACGATCCACGGCTACGAGACGAACACGCTCAGCGACGAGGACGAGGCGAAGCAACGAGAAAGACGAACGAGACGAACCAACCATGAATCCCATCGTGCCGATCCTACCAATATTCTACATCTACTACCGGAACAGGCACGGATGCGTACGGCGCAGAAGGTAAGTCAGACACCAACCACAAAAACAAACTACACGTACCCGACACATCACACACACACAGAGGGATGCAGAAATTACTTACACCAGCAACAGCAGCACCATAGGGGCGGGATGGCCATCACCAATGCCACATATACACATAGGGGCCCGGATGCCTACCACTACTACCACCTCTACCTAGGGGGTGCCAGGTGCCTACCACTACTACCACCCTTACCCAGGGGGTGCCGGATGCCTGTCACTACTACCACCCCTACCCAGGGGGTGTCACATGCCTACCACTACTACCGCCTCTACCCATGGGGGGCTGGATGCCTATCACTACTACCACCTCTACCCAGGGGGTGCCAGATGCCTACCACTACTACCACCTCTACCCAGGGGGTGCCAGATGCCTACCACTACTACCACCTCTACCCATGGGGGGCTGGATGCCTGTCACTACTACCACCCTTACCCATGGGGGGCTGGATGCCTACCACTACTACCACCCTTACCCAGGGGTGCCAGATGCCTACCACTACTACCACCCTTACCCATGGGGGGCTGGATGCCTACCACTACTACCACCCTTACCCAGGGGGTGCCAGATGCCTACCACTACTACCACCTCTACCCAGGGGTGCCAGATGCCTACCACTACTACCACCTCTACCCAGGGGGTGCCAGATGCCTACCACTACTACCACCTCTACCCATGGGGGGCTGGATGCCTGTCACTACTACCACCCTTACCCATGGGGGGCTGGATGCCTACCACTACTACCACCCTTACCCAGGGGGTGCCAGATGCCTACCACTACTACCACCCTTACCCATGGGGGGCTGGATGCCTACCACTACTACCACCCTTACCCAGGGGGTGCCAGATGCCTACCACTACTACCACCTCTACCCAGGGGGTGCCAGATGCCTACCACTACTACCACCTCTACCCAGGGGGGGCTGGATGCCTGTCACTACTACCACCCTTACCCAGGGGGTGCCAGATGCCTACCACTACTACCACCTCTACCCATGGGGGGCTGGATGCCTACCACTACTACCACCCTTACCCAGGGGGTGCCAGATGCCTACCACTACTACCACCCTTACCCATGGGGGGCTGGATGCCTACCACTACTACCACCTCTACCCAGGGGGTGCCAGATGCCTACCACTACTACCACCTCTACCCATGGGGGGCTGGATGCCTGTCACTACTACCACCCTTACCCAGGGGGTGCCAGATGCCTACCACTACTACCACCTCTACCCAGGGGGTGCCAGATGCCTACCACTACTACCACCTCTACCCAGGGGGTGCCAGATGCCTACCACTACTACCACCTCTACCCATGGGGGCTGGATGCCTGTCACTACTACCACCCTTACCCAGGGGGTGCCAGATGCCTACCACTACTACCACCTCTACCCAGGGGGTGCCAGATGCCTACCACTACTACCACCCTTACCCAGGGGGTGCCAGATGCCTACCACTACTACCACCCCTACCCAGGGGGTGCCAGATGCCTACCACTACTACCACCTCTACCCATGGGGGGCTGGATGCCTGTCACTACTACCACCCTTACCCAGGGGGTGCCAGATGCCTACCACTACTACCACCCTTACCCAGGGGGTGCCAGATGCCTACCACTACTACCACCTTACCCATGGGGGGCTGGATGCCTACCAGTACTACCACCCTTACCCAGGGGGTGCCAGATGCCTACCACTACTACCACCCTTACCCAGGGGGTGCCAGATGCCTACCACTACTACCACCCCTACCCAGGGGGTGTCAGATGCCTACCACTACTACCACCTCTACCCATGGGGGCTGGATGCCTACCACCAACAACACCCCCACTCACAGGATGGCTAATACATGACACAACAAGCACACACCAACATAAAGAATGCAACATAAAGACATCCCCCCAACACCATGACAAGCGTGTGTAGACTGTGTCAAATGCCTACAACACTGAACATGACTTTGAACATACAATGTGACCCCCTATCACATGTGCCACACATAAATGTGTGTGGCCCCCACAATGCAAGCAGGCCATGACATTGTGGCAATGGGGTCCAAACCCCCATCATCACAGTGACCAAAATGTAAGTGTGGGGTCCATAGCTGAAGCACATTTTGAACATTGTGGCAATGGGGTCCAAACCCCCATCATCACAGTGACCAAAATGTAAGTGTGGGGTCCATAGCTGAAGCACATTTTGAACATTGTGGCAATGGGGTCCAAACCCCCATCATCACAGTGACCAAAATGTAAGTGTGGGGTCCATAGCTGAAGCACATTTTGAACATTGTGGCAATGGGGTCCAAACCCCCATCATCACAGTGACCAAAATGTAAGTGTGGGGACCATAGCTGAAGCACATTTAGAACATTGTGGCAATGGGGTCCATACCCCCATCATCACAGTGACCAAAATGTAAGTGTGGGGTCCATAGCTGAAGCACATTTTGAACATTGGGGCAATGGGGTCCAAACCCCCATCATCACAGTGACCAATATGTAAGTGTTGACAAAGAAAAAGCTGCAACTGCCAAACTGCATGGATGATTCCTGGTCACAGAACAACAAACACATCAGTGGCAAAGTAGTGCTTGTGTCCCATAGCAACATAGATTGGGGAGCCAAACAGTGCAGTGCAAATAAGACATACCTTTGGCCATGTGCAGACAAACATCACCCATGGGGGCTGACACTGTCAACATTCATCAATGACACAATGACAGAAGTGACCATCAGAATGCAGACCCACATATTTGCACCAATGGGCACACAAATGCAGATACCCTGTGGAGACTGTAGATGTGAGGTGAACAGATACCATACCATGGCAGCAATGGGACACACAAACAATGATCATTGTGCTGACTGATGACCTAGGAGTCCCAGGGACAGCAGGGGAAACACACCAAACAACATACAGCTAATGGCACACTAAAGATATGCCAATGCAGTGGTGCAGATGCACAAACACAAACAGGCAGACCCACACTGCACATCAAACACAACAGGTGAGGGGGGGGGTACCAGTGTCCCCAGGCAACCGCACAACACATGAGGAGGCCTGAATACCAATTACACAGATGTGCATACAGTGCCACACAAAGGTAACTCATGGATCCAAATCCCTTATGTGGGCAATCAGGCATTGTCAGATGAGAGGGAGCACAAATCACACATGTCACACAAGCATGTAGGAACAGCAACTGACACAGCAAGACACAGAGACACCACAGCACTACCCCCAGGGCCCCCACAATGTGGTGACCCTGGGCTGCATTACAATCCCACTGTGATGACAAAGCTAGATGTCGTTCACACTGTGAACCACAGTCATGTGTCCTGAGCAACAAACTACCATCACACCTACACAAGCACAAATCAATCAGCACGGCCAGTAAGCCAAGGCCAACATGGAGGCAGGGGTCTAGCCGGGCAACAACTCTCATCTGCACACACTCAACACCACACACCTCGACCTCCAACAATGTGCAGCAGTGAAGCTCACATGCACTGGTGACATTGCACATGCACCCATGACAATCCCAGGGGGGTGGCGGGAACCAAGGTGCAGAAACTCATCACACATGGCCACTCAACAAGACTCCTGAATGTCTGACACACTGCACACCTTTTCACTTGCACTATGATCTTCCTTCACAGGACCGTGCAACAGCCTTCTTGTATCCTTAATCCAGAGTGGCATTCTACCTGTTATACTGTTATTCACTATAACGTAATACTGTTATGTATTATTAATTCCCACAGGTGCTGATATTCATCTGCATAGCCTATTTAAATTAATTTGTACTAGATTAATTTACTGCTTATGTTGCTTCCCCTAACTAACTGTAACTTTTTCCCTCCTTCATCCCTATTTGTTTTATGTTGTTACAGGCTTTTTAATTTCAGGCATGCTTATGTTAAGTCCTGATGATGATCCTTGTACTTACTGTATGGATCGAAACGCCGTCGACACCTATCACACCTTATACACTCCCTTAAATGTGTTATTTATTGTGTAAGGGTGTAAAAAGACGATTTGTTGGCCCTATGTGTTATTGCCATATATGACAAATCGACAGCCGTGCCTGAGCCTTTTGTTTTGCTGTCACATTGTATGTGTTCTATGTATGTGTAGTGAGGGCACAGGTCTGTGTCCCGCTTACTCTTATTCTTGGTTTTGAAAAAGTTTTTACTCTGTTAACTATAAACATTAAAGTAGACCTCTGTCCGGCTGGATAAGTCGTTATCAATATAGAACTGATTGAGTCTATATTCATCCTGTTCATACTAGATAGTTCCATGGGACCACTGTTCTCTAGAAAAGTACTATTTCCCAAGGTCCCTGGCAGACTTTATTTGGGTTCCCTTGTCCTTGTCAAATATACTTAGCGCAATCGCATGGTTGCAAGGGTAAAATACCTGATCCCCGCAGAAGTAGGCGGGTTACCTCCCTGTCTCCTTCTATCCTTCCCTTTCCTAAACAACATAAACGGCTATGTCTGATCACGCACCTCTGTACTCAAATGATTATATTAAGAAGATCCTTGAAGGCCCTTCCCTCTTTTCTGAATCTGACAATACCCCCATAAGCACTACAACTACACTCACGGAGGATTTGGAGAAACAAAAGAAAAAATTAGTTCGTCTTCAGTTGATGATCCGTATGTTAACGGAATACTTAAAGGCCAACATTATTCCAGGTGGTCTCCAAGTTAGGAATATACCCGGTGTCTTTACTGACAACCCCAAATATATCTCCCACTTTAGTTACATAGGAACTACTTGCTCCAGGCATTGGATGGTGCTGGGAATAGACATAGCGACTGAAGAGCTTAAACAAGTAACAGAAAAAATAGACGAGATTGAAAAACAGATTAAAGACACCAATACTGTGCCTGAGTGTAAAAAACTCCTCGACCAAGTTCAAAAAACTGTGGATGAATTCCACCGACTAGAACAAAATAAAAAATCAAACAAAGTTAAAAAGGATATAAAATCATTTACACAAGAGAGAGCATATCCTTATCTTAACAAAGACTTTTATATAAACAGGACATATAACGCATCACAAAACAACAGACCCTGGGGTCGCTTTAACAGGCGAAACAACCTTGTAGGCTTCTCGGACACCTCTGGTGATTCCTCAGACAATTCTGACGCAGGTGAGGGCAGTAGCACCTCCACACGCAACCCATCTTTTTTAGGACGAGGCCAACCGGATCCTCCAAAGAGGGGCCGGGTGAAACAGCAACCACGTTGGTACAATCCCCCAGGGGAGCGACAAACTCGCTCGAAATACTACCAATGGTGACCAGTACAATGGCAACCGAACAAACAGATAAAAACCTCATTGTCCCCATCTTCAACCTCTCGACCCACCGATTGACTGATCCTGAACAATCGATATTAAGTAAAGGCCTTTCCTTTGTACCTACCACCTTTCCAGACTATCTAGACCTTAAGACTGAACTCTTACGGTTCTTTCGAAAAATTAGGCTACATAGCTATTTTTTGTTAAATCCATTCACTCCCAAGATAGCCAATACTCCATTACGTCCACCATCTACCTTCTCACCATCCCCCAACATGATCCCCAGTGAGATCCTCATATTCGAGAAACTTGTCCTTAAGGAAATCTCACTTTTGGAGAATACACGTCGTTTTATTCCTTTCAATATTACCCTTGATGAAAAAACAGCCATTGCTAATCTACGGCAAAATGATAAATTAATCATTGAACCTGCCGACAAAGGAGGAGGTATTGTTCTACAAGAACTTGATGCATACAAAAGCGAAATTCACAAGCAACTGGCCAATACTGACCATTATTGTAAACTACCTACTAACCCCACTAGAGAACTACAGAACCTGATTCTAGAAGTAACCAATATGGGATTAGACCAAGGTTTCCTCAGTAAACAAAAACACCAATTTTTAAACGTCAAAACACCTCGCACACCTGTTATCTATACCCTACCCAAGGTACATAAAAACCAGTACAATCCACCTGGCCGTCCCATTGTTTCTGGTTGTGGCTCAATTTTGGAACCACTAGGGCGGTATATTAATTTCTTCATCAAAGATTTTGTGCCACTAACTGATTGCTATATTCGCGACAGTATGTCTATGATTAACATTATCGAAAACCACCCCTTCGATCCCAATCTTGAATTTTTGTGTACTCTGGACGTAGAGTCCCTGTACACAAATATTCCACAAACTGCTTCATTAAAAGTTATGGAGACTTTTCTCAATACCCGCCCGCGGCCACATGCGGTCCCCACTCTTTTATACTCCAATTGCTAGAGATTAGTCTTACGCGGAATTTCTTCCTATTTGAAGACCAGTATTACCAACAAGTGAAGGGCACTTCGATGGGGGCCGTTTTTGCCCCTAACTTAGCCATTCTGTATATGGACTCCCTAGAACAAACTAAAATCCTTACACCACTCAATCCCTTCTACGAAGGCATTGTTAAATGGAAAAGATATATTGATGATATCTTCATGATCTGGAAAAGTAGTGAGGGTACTCTTAACCATTTCTTGCACTGGCTCAATAATAACTGTGGTGGCCTTAAATTTACATTGACCCAAAATAAAGAATCTATCCCTTTCCTGGACCTTAACATAATTCACAGGGAAGGAATCCTTATCACCAGTCTGTTCCGCAAACCGACTGAGCGGAACACACTGCTGAGATATGATAGCCACCATCCACGAGCCCTTCGAGACTCATTACCCTACTCCCAATTTCTTAGAATTAGGAGAAACTGCTCACTCAAAGAGAATTACTTCCAAGAGGCTAAAATACTTAGCAACAAGCTTACCAGTAGAGGCTACCCTCGCAGGTTGGTTCGCAATGCCATGAAAAGAGCTTGGTATTGCCTACGCGACGTCCTTCTTGAACCAAAAGAAAAGACTCCCCAGAACCGCTTAGTTTGTGTTACTACTTTCTCTCCCATCTCCAACAATGTACGCAAGACTATCATAAAAATTGGGAGGTACTCAATGCCGGCTCACTCAACTTGGAACGACCTTTGTTCGCATTCAAAAAGAACAAAAACATTAAAGACCAGCTAGTCCGGGCCGCCCTCCCTAATACTAAATCCCTGGGTAATCTTAATGAATATTGGGGACTCGCACCTTTGGTTGGGCATGCTAAATGTGGCAATTGTAGCGTATGTGACTACAGCATTGAATGTAAGGAATTTGTATTTGAGAAAACCAAGATCACTCTGCATTCTTTCTCGAATTGTAACACGCCAAATGTTGTTTATGCCATATTATGCCCTTGTAAGAAAATCTATATAGGCCAAACAACCCAAAAGATACGCGTAAGGATATGCCAGCATCGCAGCAGAGTAAGATGTAAGACTCCTAATGCACCACTCGTTGACCACTTTGAGGAAGCACACCACAACGAGAATGATATACGCTGGACTGTGATAAGCGTGATCAAACCACCTCCAAGAGGAGGAGATATCTCGAAATTACTGGACAAAGAAGAATTAAAATGGATTTTTAAGACCAACAGCCTGCATACAGGCTTAAACAGACTTGAAGACTGGACTACTCTTGTTTAAATTAACTGTACCCACTCCTATATAGTAACTCACACATGCTGGTTGAATTACTGAGTCCTCCCTCCATCGCCACCACTGCTCACTGCACAATTACTCATATATGTGGCTTAATTGTGAGCCCTGGGTGGCCTTAACTGTCCAATAGCCTGATTAATTCCTTGTTCTTTCCCTGTAATAGGTTGACTTGACCACTATGCATGGAGTCCTTCTTCGCTCTCATCAGATGCCAATTGCACCACTCCAATATGTCTGCCACGTATTGTTCTTGTCCTCCTTTCATTTCTACCCTTGGTCATCTGACCTCTCCTCCACCAATCGCACGCTCTTTAAACCCTTCCTTCTACGACTCCTGCATTCCCTCATTAGCTGACCGGCCTCCGGCGCGCACACCCTCCTGTGAGATTCCCATTGAGGTAAGACTCCTCTATTGCCCCTGGTTGCCCACCCATGCCTTACCACGGTTCTGGCCACTGACCTGACTTCCCTCCCCCATAGGTACCACTGGTTGCCCTAATTCGGCGGTTTCAGCACGAGGAATTATCTTCATTACGCCCGTCGCTGCACGCGTTAACCATCGGTAGGTCCTTTCTCTGGTTCCTTCTGAACCGTACCGTGGCTCTATCCTCTTCTCTGCCCTCCCCTTACCCCCTCCTTCCTTATTGCAGGAATCGAACCGCATCGTGGTTCTGACACAGAGACTGGTAAGCCTTAAACCCTTTTTGCTTACGTTGTCTCTCCTCCGGTTCCCACTCGTCATCTCCGCCCTTTCCCTTACAGGCCCCGCGCAATTGCAGGATGGGACATCTTCTCTTGCCTACCCCCTGTCAGGTGATCCTTGTTCCTTTAAGCACACGCACATCTTTTATGCGACCTCCATAGGCTCACCTCTAATCTTTCCTTTCTCTCACAGGACCGTGCTACAGCCTTCTTGTATCCTTATTCAGAGTGGCACTCTTCCTGTTATACTGGTATTCACTATAACGTTATGCCTTATATATTAATAATTCCCACAGGTGCTGATCTTCATCTGCATGGCCCAATTGAATTAATCGAACTAGATTAAATTATTTCTTATGTTCCTTGTTCCATCTACTATTGAGCACACGCACATCATTCATACGACTCACCTCTATTTCTTCCTTTTCACTTGCACTATGATCTTCCTTCACAGGACCGTGCAACAGCCTTCTTGTATCCTTAATCCAGAGTGGCATTCTACCTGTTATACTGTTATTCACTATAACGTAATACTGTTATGTATTATTAATTCCCACAGGTGCTGATATTCATCTGCATAGCCTATTTAAATTAATTTGTACTAGATTAATTTACTGCTTATGTTGCTTCCCTAACTAACTGTAACTTTTTCCCTCCTTCATCCCTATTTGTTTTATGTTGTTACAGGCTTTTTAATTTCAGGCATGCTTATGTTAAGTCCTGATGATGATCCTTGTACTTACTGTATGGATCGAAACGCCGTCGACACCTATCACACCTTATACACTCCCTTAAATGTGTTATTAATTGTGTAAGGGTGTAAAAAGACGATTTGTTGGCCCTATGTGTTATTGCCATATATGACAAATCGACAGCCGTGCCTGAGCCTTTTGTTTTGCTGTCACATTGTATGTGTTCTATGTATGTGTAGTGAGGGCACAGGCCTGTGTCCCGCTTACTCTTATTCTTGGTTTTGAAAAAGTTTTTACTCTGTTAACTATAAACATTAAAGTAGACCTCTGTCCGGCTGGATAAGTCGTTATCAATATAGAACTGATTGAGTCTATATTCATCCTGTTCATACTAGATAGTTCCATGGGACCACTGTTCTCTAGAAAAGTACATGGACATGACGGCAATACCACACCAACCAATGGGATCCCAGCCACAGTCACACACCAATGAAGAAGCCAAGGTCACCCACAAAGAACACACATAGACAACTACCAACATTGCAGCCCTGACCCTGAGGAGTGCCAGCAGTCACACACACAACGTGTCACAACCAATGAAAGCTAACACAAACCGGAAATCACATGACAGGTGTAAACAACAAGTGCCAAGGGGAATCCTGACTGTGACCCATCAGCGTCTGCCCACAAACTCAGCCCTACAGCAAACACACCTATGGGTGACACAGTGATGACCAGTAATGTGCCATGCACCCACATCACAGAGAACCCAGGGAGAAGACTTTGGGGGAACATAGGTCAACTCAGCAAGCATCACAAACAGGAACATCACTAGGGATCCCAGCATGCACAGCAAAATGGAAGTGAACACACAGACATGCTCATACAACACACACCTTGGGCGCAGGCGATGTCACAGGAGCACACACTGCCATGAGGGGACTCCACTCCTGTGTGAGGAAAGCTGTGCCATATGTCGCCTCAGTAGGGCTCCATCATGTCAGCAGAACACTTGGTCACACAGTCAACAATTAGCACCAAATGAAGGCTCCTGTCACATCAGCCTGGTCATGGGAGTGTCAACGAAATCATCAGCACAGATCCAACACACATGTATAGCAAGTTGCACTGACAACACAGATGAGTCCTTCCCCATTGATGCCCAAACCTGCATGTCCAGTGGAGATGGCCACACGGTCAGGGAAGTAGACTAATTGAACAATGGTAAGCACAACAGATGTGCAGGGGTGGAAGCCACAGATGTGACATTGCTAATGTAAGTAGGAAATCCCATTGCCAAATATTGAAAACATGACACCCTCAGATGCTGCTAAGGATGACATGGATACACCACAGGATAGGACACAGTCCCCCTGGACCACATGGGTTCCCGCACAGTAACACTACATATTCATTAGACCAAATATCACCATCACTGCAGCAAGGGCATGGTTAGCATCATCAACATCATGTACATCAGAAGCAAAAGCACTAGAGAACAGAAAGTTGCTTTATTCAGCATATGTGGGTTCAAAAGTTGAAGTCATGTAAAAAATAAACAAAGGCCAATGGCCAGTCCATCATGAAAGTCAAAACAGGGTGACAGTGGCAGATGTCACCCTACGCATGCCTGCACTGATGAAAACCAGGGACAATCCCCTCGGAGGGGCATACGGGGGGCAGGCCAGGCGCCGCAGGGACAGGATCAGGGCTCACCAGAAGGAGGCAGGGAAGGGGTGGTGGGTGCTGGAGAGCCACTGACAACTGCAGTGGAGGTGTCTGACATGGTGTGTGCCGGCACAACTGGGGGCATGACTCAGATGGTGTGGGTGCCGGCACGACTGCAGTGGACCGTGCAGATGGAGTGGACAGGTTCGCCACTGCAGTGCCCAAGTCAGGCAGGGTGGTAGTGGCCTCCACTGCAGTGCCTACCTCCAGGGGAGGAGAATGGGGATCAGGTAAGGTGGGCAGGACAGAGGGGGAGGACACCCTCACCACACCAGTGGCACAGACAAGCGCAGCGGGGGGTGTGGGGCCGGAAGAGCAAGTGGCAGGGGGAGAAGGCCTGATCCTTTTGGGGATGGTGTATCTGTGGGTGGGGGAACCTGGGGCAGGGTGTGGTGGGGGCACTGTGGAGTGGGGGCCTGAGGGATGGAGGAAGGAGACTTGGTGCCTGAGCTGCAGGGCGGCGGCGGGGTCTTGCTCTTCCGGGTCCGGGGGACTTGCGGGTGGGGGCGTCAGTCGGTCTGCGCCTGGGTGAGGGTGTCCGGGGGCGAGGGGCACTCCTCTCCGTGTGGGTGGGCTTCCTCTTCCCCTGAATGCTGTATCAGCTGGATCGGAGGGGAAGAGGCCGAGGTCACTGAGGAAGAGCCGCTGTGTCTTTGGGGTTGCAGGTGAGGCAAGGGAGGGGGCTTTGGAGGGAGAGGCAACTGAGGACTGCGCAGTGCTCGTGGATGCGTGTGTGTGTGCCTGGGCCCCATCCCCTGTGAGTGTGGTTTCAGTCCCCTGACTGTGCGTGCGTGTGCGTCTTGTTTGTGGCGTGTGTCTGTGTGCTGCTCGTGTCTGTGCTGGTGTGTGCCTGTGCCGGTGTGTGTGTGCTTGGGACAGGTAAGGTGCTGGGGAGTGTGGATGGGGCAGAGGCAGGAGGGGTGAGGGACTGTCGGAGGAGGGACACTGCTGCCGTCAGGGAGGAGTCCATGGACCTATTGCCCCTCTGTAGGGCAGACATGCCCGATGAGATGCCCTCCATGAACGACACCAGCTGAGTCAACAGAGTGGTGTGGGCATGGAGGACACTCAGCATCGCTGTCTGCCCTACATGGAGCTGGCGAAGGAGGTACACAGACTCCTCACTCAGGGCAGCAGGGGACACAGGGGCAGGGGGTGCGGTGCCTGGCCCGAAGGAGACACGCTCCCGAACATGGGAGCCTCCACGGACCTCGGGAATGGGAGCCAATGGGAGGGCGGTGGTGGTGGTGGTGGTGGCGGGGACAGCAACACTAGCTGGGGTGTGGTGGCTGCTAACACCCGCCTCCATAAGGGAGTCATCCTCCGAGCTGCTGTGGTCCTCAGCTGAGGTGGATGGTGCTGAGGACTCCTCGGTGTGGCTCCCCTCGCCCTCCGTGCCACTGGGTCCCTCCGACCACTCCTCGGCTGCTGACCCAGTCTGGCTCTGCGGCTCCTCCTGGTCCATGGAGCTATCCCCTCCTGTGGCCGTGGATGTATCTGCAATCAATAGGGAAACAGACAGACATCAGTCACCTGCACCGAACGCACACACCACAGTTAGTACAGCACATTACAGAGCAAGCCCTGGCATCCTTAGTTGAACTTTGCTAAAAGTGCCCAAACAGAACAGGAGAAGCCAATTGTCAGTCTGATGGTCAACCATGGCACTCACATCCCACCTGGCCTTGCACCCATCTGTCTGGTGTCTGTTGGATGGCAATACCCCAGTGTGGACACATGCACCACCTACACAGTAGTTGGACAGTGCAGAGAACCCGGTTAAGCATGTGAACATGCACACATCACAACTCTTGCCACTGAGTCAGTACAGGTGTCCGGATGAAAGGGATGCCCAGAGTCAAATATGAAATGCATGTGATGCATACCAGCGACAGACACCATGATGCACCCATGTCCTGATAGCCATTGCCACAATGGTGTGCATGTAGCACATGTCACTCCCCTGCAGGATCACTAATAGGAAGTCACATGCCATGGCACAGGCATGCCTGCTAAGTCATACATCACTGTCTCCAGTCACATGGGCAGGGCAGCCAGACAACAACACTCTGCACTGTGTCACAATAGTAGGTCATGGGGAATGCAAGTCCTGGAGCTGAACAAGTGCACATGTACATCCCCCACACACCACATCATCTGAACCCTTATCTGTCCAGGTCATACCGATTGGACATATGGGAGACCTGTAACACAACCCTCTGAACCTGAGCACCTCACAATCTGCTGTGAATGGGAGACAGCTGCCTGAACTTCACATTCGCATACCCCAGTCTGCACGGTCAGGTGATCAAACACCTATGTGTCACACAAGTATCGTCTCCTATGGTCACATCTCCGGTGGCATGCTGAGCCCCAACCGAGAAACACCCCAGCAGTCCTGACAACGAAGCCACAGCACACTGACACAGAGGCAGACACCTGAGGGGACAATTCACTGAGCACAACGTGTCAGCTGATACACGGGAGTGGGAGTACAGAGTGTATTGTATGGCCTGGAGTAGGCATGACTGTCCTGCCCCACATGAATGAGGGATGAGCCCTGGACAGTAGGCAGCTGGCTAAGTATGTGTGACACACGTAATATACACACTCCTGGGGCCCAAACATTGTTCCCACCCGCAGCATGGGTGTGTGCCAGATACCCCAGGCACATGTGGTGGATCAGCTCAGCAATTGGACCACATATCAAAGTAACACGGAGGTTACATGTCAGAACACAGGCATTGTGTAAGCAATGGACCCACCCATGATGCCCACCACAGAGTTAGGGAAACAGATGCTGTCCCCCACCTTGAGTCAAGCAAACTGCAAGGACACAGTACCCAAGTGACACAATTCCCTGACTGTAAGGGCCACACCTGGGTATCAGATGAGGAGTGGGCAGTGCACAATAGAGGGACATGGGTCCTGGACCACATGACTGATGTACTGTGGAAGTTTAACCAGGCCAGAGGAGGGCACATAGCATGGCAGACATAGTTCACAATGCAGTCATGGACTCACCCCTCCCTTGCTGCTCACTGGCCTTCAGCTGCCCATCCAGATCAGGGAAGACCACCGCCAGGATCCTGAGCATGTGGGGGGTCAGGGTCCGGTGTCCGCCCCTCCTGCGAGGAGGCGACAGCTTCAGCTGGACCCGTGCGATCCTCCGGGTCCAGCCCCTAAGGTCCTGCCACCTCTTCTGGCAGTTGCGGATCCGGCGCTTGTAGACCCCCACGAATCTCACTGCCCGGACGATGGTCAGCCATATCTGCTGCTTCTGGTGGGCATCATCCTGTGAGGATGACAAAGTGAGAATGCCATTACTACACATGCAACATATCCGTGCATTACACAGTTGGATATACATGTCTCAATCACAGGGGCACATGATGTACACAGGCAGTGCAACGATGGCCATGGACAGTATGCCAGCAGTTACTACATGGTATCATTGCCTGGGAAGTAAAACCTTGTTTAAATGCACTCTCACTGCACTATACCTGTCCAGTGCATGTAACTACACACTATGGGGGGTGACAACTACTCAGTGAGCCTGCTAGCCAGTGGCGTGCAGACTGTTAGCCTTGCTAGTCAGACAACATGCACATTTAGGAAGGCAGTGGACAGAACACTCACCTGCTCCCCTGCTTTCCCATACAGCTTGCTGTACTGTGGAAGGAGGCTGTCCTGCAGGGCCTGGTTCTCCTCAGTGCTGAAGGCTGGGGCTCTCTCCACAGTACGTGCCATTGCAGGGTCCAGAGGGTGCAGATACAGCAGCAGTGGTGGTGGCAGATGTCGTCCTGGAGCATGTAGTGCAGGCAAGTGAGCTCTCAGGGGAACAGCCAGCATTATATGTGTGCTGCAGAGGCAGATACTGTCCCATGTGTCCAAAGTGATAGGTCCAAGTCGTTTGCATCTTCTGAATCTGGCCAATCCATGGAATTGCACCACTTACACACGCCCACAGCATCCTTCAAAAGTTCAACTTCATGACACCCATGAATTTGCAACATTGTTGTGGGTGACCAACTGAATTTACAGCATCAGACTCGTTCAAAATTTGAAAACGCGTCCGTTGCCAGGCCAGGCCATAGCCAATGGGTGCGCACCGATCGGTCCCTTGATGTTCAACGCGTACCTAGGATACAACGCGTACCCGCACACATTGAATGCAATGGGCCGGCCGGGCACACCGATCGGTCCATTGCTGTTCAACGCGTACCCAGGTTACAATGCGTACCCGCACACATTGAATGCAATGGGCCGGCCGGGCACACCGATCGGTCCATTGCTGTTCAACGCGTACCCAGGATACAACGCGTACCCGCACACATTGAATGCAATGGGCCGGCCGGGCACACCGATCGGTCCATTGCTGTTCAACACAATGGTACACACCAACAAGCCAGGCACGCTGGTTCCGCATCTGTGACATCATCCTCGGGATGCGACTACTCCTCATCACGTAGGCATCGTGTGCAGAACCGGGGAAACGGGCACACACGTGTGAGATGCTCATATCTGCAAGACAGACCAACAGTGCATTGACCGAGTGGTAGTGTTTGCGGTTCCTGTATGCCTGCTCTTGGGCCTGTGGTGGTACCAAAGCCACATGTGTCCCATCAATGGAGCCAATGACATGCGGCATCCTCCCCAGGGCATAGAAGTCACTCTTCACGTCAGTGAGTTGTTGGAGTCTAGGGAAATAGATGTACTGGTTCAGGTATATCAACATAGCCTCCAAAACATCGCGGAGCACACGGCTGAACATGGTCTGTGACATCCCACCAGCAGTCGCCACAGTGTGTTGAAAGGTACCGGTGGCAAAGAAGTGTAAGGCTGCCATCACCTTCACCTTGGGGGTCAGCGCTGTAGGGTACGGCCGGCCAGGTTGCAAATGTGGTGCCAAGCGCACTGCCAAATCCTCAATCAGCTGCCTGGTGAAGCGGTACCGTTGGATGCTGTCACGTTCCACCATCGTTGCCAGGTCAGGGAATGGCCTATGGACAGCTGGTGCCCTGCAGTGCATAGGTGAAGAAAGAAAGATTGTCAGTCACCCCACATATGTGGCATTGAACACACTCAATATCACATGATACATCATTATGAGGCACAAGTACATGATGTGTGCAGTTCCGTAAGGACATGTATGGCACATACATGGCCAACATCTAACATCACAGTTCAACAAGTGGCATCAATAAGTCCCAGGTTGTGCCATTGGATATCATGAGGCCGTGTCACAGTTCCCATCTCCTGCTGCCACGTTACAAACACACCCCACAGTGACATGTGAGGACAGATGTGCCCCAGGCATCACAGCTCAACGACAGGTAGATTCCCAGGGACCCTGTATTGCCACATGGACACTGGCATGACATGGTGTATCATGTATACACCACAGCAAAACAACCATGACCCCCACAGGTAGTGGTCCCTGTTGCCTCGGCAGGACAGACATGGACGTCTGTGACACACACACGCACAACATCAAAGTCCATGCACAAACAACGTGGATGTGGAGCCTGTCTCCCATTGTGCACATGAAATCAGAGACATTGTAAACACAACATGTGGAGGACCACCACTATTGTGCCAATGGGTCACCCTGGGTTAAACATACCGTCCCACATGGGACTCAGGGGGTATGTGACATGACATACACATACACCACCGTGAAATGTGACCATGCCACATGCTCAGATATGAACAGTTGCACATCACAGTGGTCATGTACACGAAACACCAAGGATCCTGTCCCCATGAACACGTGCACAGCCTGGGGTGGCTGCCCCCAAGTGACACCCACAGAACAACATGTTCACCCCCATACACGGAATAGGTAATGCAGCCTTACATGCCTTAGGATACAGTTTGGACAGGCTGTGGTGTTGTAGGTGTGCCCCTCACTCCCTGGGAAGTATATGTGGCTGGCATATGTTCACCTGTGACAGGCATGGTGACATATGCCAGTGACTTGTACAGGGACGCGTTGGACAGCAATGGACCGATCGGTGCGCACACATTGGCCATTGCATTCAATGTGTGCTGGTACGCGTTGTATTCGCAATACGCGTTGGACAGCAATGGACCGATTGGTGCGCACACATTGGCCATTGCATTCAATGTGTGCTGGTACGCGTTGTATTCGCAATACGCGTTGGACAGCAATGGACCGATCGGTGCGCACACATTGGCCATTGCATTCAATGTGTGCTGGTACGCGTTGTATTCGCAATACGCGTTGGACAGCAATGGACCGATCTGTGCGCACACATTGGCCATTGCATTCAATGTGTGCTGGTACGCGTTGTATTCGCAATACGCGTTGGACAGCAATGGACCGATCGGTGCGCACACATTGGCCATTGCATTCAATGTGTGCTGGTACGCGTTGTATTCGCAATACGCGTTGGACAGCAATGGACCGATTGGTGCGCACACATTGGCCATTGCATTCAATGTGTGCTGGTACGCGTTGTATTCGCAATACGCGTTGGACAGCAATGGACCGATCTGTGCGCACACATTGGCCATTGCATTCAATGTGTGCTGGTACGCGTTGTATTCGCAATACGCGTTGGACAGCAATGGACCGATCGGTGCGCACACATTGGCCATTGCATTCAATGTGTGCTGGTACGCGTTGTATTCGCAATACGCGTTGGACAGCAATGGACTGATCTGTGCGCACACATTGGCCATTGCATTCAATGTGTGCTGGTACGCGTTGTATCCTGGGTACGCGTTGAACAGCAATGGACCGATCGGTGTGCCCGGCCGGCCCATTGCATTCAATGTGTGCGGGTACGCGTTGTAACCTGGGTACGCGTTGAACAGCAATGGACCGATCGGTGTGCCCGGCCGGCCCATTGCATTCAATGTGTGCGGGTACGCGTTGTAACCTGGGTACGCGTTGAACAACAATGGACCGATCGGTGTGCCCGGCCGGCCCATTGCATTTAATGTGTGTGGGTACGCGTTGTAACCTGGGTACGCGTTGAACAGCAATGGACCGATCGGTGTGTCCGGCCGGCCCATTGCATTCAATGTGTGCGGGTACGCGTTGTATCCTGGGTACGCGTTGAACAGCAATGGACCGATCGGTGTGCCCGGCCGGCCCATTGCATTCAATGTGTGCGGGTACGCGTTGTATCCTGGGTACGCGTTCAACCCTCTTTTCCAACTCAGCTAATGTGCAATTGTCTGTATGTAGGTGACTCCGGATACCCCAACATGCTGTGGTTGCTGACGCCCCTCAGGAACCCTGTGACACCAGCCCAGATGCGCTACAATGAGGCACATGGTCGGACCAGGAGAGTGATTGAGCGGACATTTGGTCTCCTGAAGAGCCGCTTCCGCTGCCTGGACAAGACAGGAGGGTCCCTCCCATATGCCCCAGCAAAGGTGTGCAAGATTGTCATCGTCTGCTGCATGCTACACAACCTGGCAGTGCGGAAGGAGTTGCCTCTCATCCTGGATGATGATGACCAACGTCCGCCACCTGTGGAGGATCCTGGCCTGGACCACGATGCCAGTGATGATGATGATGATGGTGATGGTGATGTCCGCACACAGCTCATCACCAACTTCTTCAGCTGAATGTGAGTATCCAGAGATGTCATGTCAATGATGTGAGTTTGCATGATATGTGTTGGTGGTGCTCTGGTACTGTTTGAGTGTGTCCATGGGCTACATGACTGTATGCGTGTAGCGATGTGTCCTTACAGGTAGTCTGTACTCCCCAACAGTGTTGACATGCTAACTTGGTTCTGGGTGGGTATCTTGTGACATGTATTGGACATGAGTATTGCAGTTCTGTCCTGTTCTTCAGTGCTTTTGACTGTGTGTCATTTCTGTCCTTCACAGGGTACTTTCAGAGTCGTTTGGTCAACTGTGATCCCCGACACCGTGATTCGACTTCCAGGGTGGTAGCTGTCGTGTCCCTACAGGTGATGTGCGCCACACCCATGGACTTCCTTCCTTCTACACTTGTTGACTGTGTGCCCGCTGCCAGGTGGGATTACCTTGCATCTGTAGTGGTTACAACATGTTGCAAATGTGTAATAAACCTGTGCTTCACTTTGTGATGTGCGTTGTCTGTGGTCACACATTTGACTGACATTTGCTTACTGCACCAGTGGGCTAGTTGACTAAGACTGTGAATAGGTGTTGTGTCTGTGCATTGCACCGTATTTCCTGGCAACACCAGTGTAGGCAATGAGTCAGATGGCCTAGGTGTGTATTTGTTGTGTAGCCCTGGTGGTGTGTCTCCCTCATATGTGTTAAGTTGCCATGACTCACATGCCTGTGTTGTACTTGCTGTAGCAGTTAGCATGCACAGTGTAATTTCGCTGGTCATCATCTCCATGACAGAAACCACGTTGGAATCACGACAGAGGCAGGTATGGTGTATTAGTGTGTTTATTGTCATACATGTGTGTGAATAGTGCACAGGATGGTGAGTGCTGTACATTTTGATTGCAATCCAAAGTTCCTAGATGAATTGGAAGTCCTGGTAGCAAAAATGTCCTGTATCAAGTCCACAGTCATCTGAGACATTGGTCCAACTTGTACTCCCCATGTCATGTGGGGGAGTTGTGTTGCAGTCAACAGGGTGAACAGTTTGCGCACAAAGGTGATTATCCAGAACAGGTGTTGGCTTCCTGGGGGTTGTGCATGGCCATCAGCCTCTCAGTTGTCCTTCCTCGGACGACCCCTCTTCTTTGGGGGGGGACCCTCAAGTGCAGGCTGCTGCGGTGCAGGGGACTCTCCGCCAGAGTCATCCTGCCTCCCTGTGGCAGTTGCATTTGTTTCAGCACCAGATGTTGTGGGCACACAGGGAGGTGTTGACTGGTTGCTGCTCATCTGGCGGAGGCATTGTAATATGTCCCTATGCACCGCCGTCATCTCTTGCAGTGTGTCCCACTTGGACTCCACGCGGGACATGTGTGAGTCCAAGCGGGCATGATGGGCAGCCTGCTGCTGTTTAATGTCCCTGAGGAGCCCCACTACCTGGCTGAACTCTCCGGTGCTGGACTGGTACGCATCGGCTATGCGTGCCAGTTGTGGGTCATCATGCAGTCCAGACCCCTCTGCGAGCAGCGACCTATGTCTCCCACCCCTCCCACCACCCCTGGCGACACGTGCAGTACCTGAGGTGGCACGCACAGGTGACCCTGGGCCCCCTTGGGGGTTGTTAGTGGTGTTGGTGTCCATGGCCCCACGTTGGTCCAGGGTCCCTGTGCTGGTGGTGGTGGTGCTCCTTGGTCTGTCCATGTCGGCAGGGGTGGTATGTGTGTTGACAGTCGTTGGAGGGGTGGGTGCAGGGGGTGCAGCTGGTGGTCCTGCTGGTGCTGCATGATGACTTGCTCCGGAGGTGCCAGGTGGGTCTTCTTCATCCGAGGAGGGCAGAGGCTGTTCCACACCAGTGAGCTCCGTATCCTCTTGAGCCTGGGATGGGGACTCCTCAGCGTCTGCTGCTGTGTCCCCATCATCACCTGTTTTTGGGAGACACACACAATGTATGTTATGTTTCTGCAGGCATCAATGGTTGACACACCTGACAGTTGTGACTGTGCCTCTGGATGCGGGCCTGTACATTGCATTGTCCTAAGTTGTCACAGTCAGGGGTTGATATTGGTGTAGCACATTGTCCTGCATTATTTGGGCATTTCTATGTGAATGTTGGGGTGTGTACATGGTCTGCATTGGTTGTATTTGATTGACATCCGGCCATCCTTCCCACCCAGCCAGATATTCCACCATGGAACGTGCTTCCATTGCAGGGAGTGCAAGTTGTCTTTCAGGATGTCAGTCAGTGGTGTCCTGCTGTTGGTTGGTGCACAGTTGCCAGCAGGGCCTTGTGCTCCCCACAGCAGTAGCCAGTGTCAGCCATCTTGTGAGTTGTTTTCCACTCCCTGTGATGTGTGCATGGTTCAGGGTGGTGTTGATGGGACAGTTGTGGGTGTGACCAATATCTGTGACTACCACTCCCATCATGCTATTGCCTCCACCCCCCTTCCCAGCATGCCCATGCTTCCTTCCCTTTGACTCTGCTTCCCTGTGGGGTTGTGTGCCTGTGCTGACAAGATGGCTGACAGTGTTATCCTGGGGTTAGTTTTGTAACAAGTCCCATGTGTGTCCCTGTGCTTCTCTCAGCATGACCCAGGGTTGTGGTTCTTTGTGGGGATATTTGATTGGAGTGTGAGGCAATGCATTCTCCCAGGTGAGTTTTGTGGAGTTTGTATTAGGGGTGTGTGTGAGAAACGCTGCTGGTAACTATGGTCAGGACTGTGAGTCCTCCTTCCCACCCAGCCAGATATCCCACCATGGAATGTGCTTCCATTGCAGGGAGTGCAAGTTGTCTTTCAGGATGTCAGTCAGTGGTGTCCTGCTGTTGGTTGGTGCACAGTTGCCAGCAGGGCCTTGTGCTCCCCACAGCAGTAGCCAGTGTCAGCCATCTTGTCAGTTGTTTTCCACTCCCTGTGATGTGCGCATGGTTCAGGGTGGTGTTGATGGGACAGTTGTGGGGGTGACCAATATCTGTGACTACCACTCCCATCATGCTATTGCATCCACCCCACTTCCCAGCATGCCCATACTTACTTGCTTTTGGGTGGACTTCACTGTGTGTGAGTGTGAGAGCAATGGCAAGATGGCTGACAGTGGTGTCCTGCTGTTAGTTGGTGGCCAGTTCCCAGCATGGCCTTGTGCTCCCCACAACAGAGCACCAGTGTCAGACATCTTTGATGGGGCTTTCCACTCTCTGTGGGGTGTGCATGCTTGAGTGTGAGCTTGCTGGGCCATGTGGGTGGGGGATGTTGAGCTGTGACTACCACTCCCATCATGCTATTGCCTCCACCCCACTTCCCAGCATGCCCATACTTACTTGCTTTTGGGTGGACTTCACTGTGTGTGAGTGTGAGAGCAATGGCAAGATGGCTGACAGTGGTGTCCTGGTGTTAGTTGGTGGCCAGTTCCCAGCATGGCCTTGTGCTCCCCACAACAGAGCACCAGTGTCAGACATCTTTGATGGGGCTTTCCACTCTCTGTGGGGTGTGCATGCTTGAGTGTGAGCTTGCTGGGCCATGTGGGTGGGGGATGTTGAGCTGTGACTACCACTCCCATCATGCTATAGCCTCCACCCCACTTCCCAGCATGCCCATACTTACTTGCTTTTGGGTGGACTTCACTGTGTGTGAGCGTGAGAGCAATGGCAAGATGGCTGACAGTGGTGTCCTACTGTTAGTTGGTGGCCAGTTCCCAGCATGGCCTTGTGCTCCCCACAACAGAGCACCAGTGTCAGACATCTTTGATGGGGCTTTCCACTCTCTGTGGGGTGTGCATGCTTGAGTGTGAGCTTGCTGGGCCATGTGGGTGGGGGATGTTGAGCTGTGACTACCACTCCCATCATGCTATTGCCTCCACCCCACTTCCCAGCATGCCCATACTTACTTGCTTTTGGGTGGACTTCACTGTGTGTGAGTGTGAGAGCAATGGCAAGATGGCTGACAGTGGTGTCCTGCTGTTAGTTGGTGGCCAGTTCCCAGCATGGCCTTGTGCTCCCCACA
The DNA here is from genome assembly GCA_963921515.1 of Calotriton arnoldi. Classification (NCBI taxonomy): domain Eukaryota; kingdom Metazoa; phylum Chordata; class Amphibia; order Caudata; family Salamandridae; genus Calotriton; species Calotriton arnoldi. The sequence goes on from CAWUFW010000881.1 coordinate 774,701, forward strand.
ACAGAGCACCAGAGTCAGACATCTTTGATGGGGCTTTCCACTCTCTGTGGGGTGTGCATGCTTGAGTGTGAGCTTGCTGGGCCATGTGGGTGGGGGATGTTGAGCTGTGACTACCACTCCCATCATGCTATTGCCTCCACCCCCTTCCCAGCATGCCCATGCTTCCTTCCCTTTGACTCTGCTTCCCTGTGGGGTTGTGTGCCTGTGCTGACAAGATGGCTGACAGTGTTATCCTGGGGTTAGTTTTGCTACAAGTCCCATGTGTGTCCCTGTGCTTCACTCAGCATGACCCAGGGTTGTGGTTCTTTGTGGGATATTTGATTGGAGTGTGAGGCAATGCATTCTCCCCGGTGAGTTATGTGGAGTTTGTGTTAGGGGTGTGTGTGAGAAACGCTGCTGGTAACTATGGTCAGGGCTGGGAGTCCTCCTTCCCACCCAGCCAGATATCCCACCATGGAACGTGCTTCCATTGCAGGGAGTGCAAGTTGTCTTTCAGGATGTCAGTCAGTGGTGTCCTGCTGTTGGTTGGTGCACAGTTGCCAGCAGGGCCTTGTGCTCCCCACAGCAGTAGCCAGTGTCAGCCATCTTGTCACTTGTTTTCCACTCCCTGTGATGTGCGCATGGTTCAGGGTGGTGTTGATGGGACAGTTGTGGGGGTGACCAATATCTGTGACTACCACTCCCATCATGCTATTGCCTCCACCCCACTTCCCAGCATGCCCATATTTACTTGCTTTTGGGTGGACTTCACCGTGTGTGAGTGTGAGAGCAATGGCAAGATGTCAGTCAGTGGTGTCCTGCTGTTGGTTGGTGCACAGTTGCCAGCAGGACCTTGTGCTCCCCACAGCAGTAGCCAGTGTCAGCCATCTTGTCAGTTGTTTTCCACTCCCTGTGATGTGAGCATGGTTCATGGTGGTGTTGATGTGCGCATTGTGAGGGTGGGCAATATCTGTGACTACGACTCCCATGATGCTATTGGCTACACTGACTTGCCCAGCATACACAGTATTCCTTCCTTTCAGTGGGCTTCACTGTGTGCTGGTGTTGTAGTGGTGGCTACATGTCTGGATGTGTTTGTTAGTTATATTTGTGCCACTGCCCAGCTGTAGTTGTAGTTGTGTTTGTACATGTGATGACACAGTTACATGTCACTATGAGATGGCATGTGTTGTGTTTATCTGACTGACATACACATTTTGGGATGGTTCTGTTCTGGTTGCTGTGTATTTGCTAAGGGTGCATGGTTTGACTCTCCCCTTGACAGTGATGTGTGTGTATTGTGGCACAATATTGTGTACAGTTGTTGTGTACTCACCAGGCTCTGGGATGTTTTCTAGTCCATATACGCTCACTGGTGGTAGGATGGCCCGCACCTTCTCCTCCCAGGGCCTGAGGTATACTGGCTTGGCAGGAGGGCCACTGCCGGTGTGTTGGCTCAAGAGGTAGTCCTTCTTCAACAGCTCCCTGACCCTCCTGCGCACGTCATACCACCTGTTCTGGATGTCTATCTTTGTGCGCAAACATGGTGATTGTGCGTTCACCCTGTCGACGATCCTCTCCCACATCTTGGTTTTCTGCGACATGGGTGTCTGTTGGACCAGTGTACCAAACAGCTGTGGCTCTACCCTGAGGATCTCATCTACCAGGACTTCCAATTCACTATCTAGGAACTTATGATTCTTCTTTGGGGGCATGGTGATGGGTGGTGATGGTGAGTGATGTGTGTGTTGGTGTGCAGGTGAAGGAGTGTGAGTGTGTGTTTTGCTGGGTGTATGTGAGGTTGCTATTTGTTGGGGTGCTGATGGTGTGTGGCTTGTGTGATGGTTGAGCTGTGGGTGTGTGGTTGCTGTCTGTTGAGTGCTGGCAGGTAATTTGAATTTGCAAAGGATCATGGTAGGGATTTGTGTCCTTTATATGGGTGGAGTTGTGGGTGTGTCTTTGTTCCCTGCCCCCCCCCCCCAGTATTTATTGGCTTTGTAATTGCTTGTTTGGCCTTTTTTTGTGTATTTTCCCTTTGTACTTTTTGTGCATGTAGGAGACGTTCTTGTGACCGAGTCGGACCCTGCAGTTGTCTCGTACGGGCTTCTCCGATTCGTTCACGCTGTGTTTGTGCTGTTTTTTATGCTGCGTACGCGTCGGTCGCGGTGTTTTGGGTTGCTTCGGCTCGCAGTTTTGTATGCGTGTCGGTCGTACGGCTTGTCCTCCGTGCGACTCGGTCGTGTTTTCCACGCGTTGCATCGTACTTGGCGGGTAGGAGTTAGCGGGTACGTTTCGTTCGGGATTGTTCCGGGTGCGTGTCGGTCGGTTCGATTCGCGTGTTTTTCCGGCCGGATTGCTGTTTTCCGCGCGGCTCGGTCGTTCGGCTTGTGTTCCGTACGATTCGGTCGGGTTTTGCACGCTTCTCATCGTACTTTGCGGGTCGGGCTGCACCGGTACGTGTCGGTCGGAATTAATTCCGGCTCCGAGTCGGTCGGTACGTTTTCCGGCCCGAATCAGAATCGACCCCTAAATAGTGAAGTGATGATGTATGTGATCACTCTAAAAGCGGGAGAAGGAAAAATGAATTATGCATATAACATGTTTGCTATCTGTGAGCATTACAACCAAACGGTAACAAGTGGATTAGGACACACTGAATGTATTTGTTTGTATATTGGGGTTAAACATTCATTCACAGTGCTTTGAAATAGTAACACTTATGTTTTACATCCCTTATTTCACTTAGAGCAACTCCAAGTCATTTCAAGCATGCTTTCTCGTTAAAGCACATCTTCAAAACACTATCTTCACCTTCAGTGCAATTCTCCCAGTTGAAGCACCTGCACCACCCACCTTTAAAACAAGCCTTTCACTCAAACAAGCCGCTTTTTTAAACATGTTTTTCTGGATAGCATTGCATACTTCAGTGCACATGACTTCTTCATACCACCTCTAACGAAAGAACTTTTCTGCTGTAAAGCACCTACTCTGGTAGAATACATCTGGCATGTATACCACCTTTATCGTATAAAGCACACCTCTTCCCTAAAGTACCCTTCTGCTCTAAAGCTCCTCACGCCCCCTGAAGCACCCCTCTTCAGGGTCGGACGGGGACAGAAAATATGCTTAGGCACCAAAATAAGAGTGGTTCCCAATTAGTGAATCAGATAGGTAAAAATGTGACCCATGTTTGTAAATTAAGGCAGTTTTGAACTTGTAAATTCATGATATATTGGTGTTTTTGGAAGGCATGGGGTTGTTGAAGGAAGTGTTTGAAATTAGCAGTCGAAACCGATCCACCATACCATAAAACAGCCTACAAAGAGCAAAATAAAACAAGCCCACACACCCATCTGGCACTGCTAGACTGCCTTATAGGCCAGTGCCTGCCCCTCCTCTGTAAAGCATCTATCTCCTCTAAAGAATTCCCTCGTCCGCCTTCCCATCCCATTCCTTAACAGTGAGCAGCTCGTCTGCTCCACAGAAACCCTATACCTAGCAGAGCTTTAACACTTCCCCCAATATGGCGCCACCTAGTCGGTGTGCATAAAGGGGGTAGTGCGTCATGAAGACATCCTGTTCATTTTTTTCTGCTTTCAGTTCCGTGTGCCTAGCAGAGCAGGAGGTCGGGTAAGTGTTTTTATTGCTCTTACTTTTGTTTTCTTGGCGGCCTGCTCTAGCGGCCGCTTTTCTGCCTTGTTTGCCATGGCGCCCTGCTTTCTATGGGTGTTTGGTGTGTTTGCTTACTTGGTTGATGTCAGTGATATTGACTCGGCGGCCAACTTTAGCGGCCGCTTCTCTCCGGTCAGGGTCCTCCGGAAGGTGCCTTCATGCCCTGCTTCAGCGGGTGCGGGTCCTCAGGCTTCAATGTAGCGCGGAGCGTCCTCTGCTGGTTTGCCTTCGTGCTCTATGGGTGTTCCCCGCCCGGCTGGCTCCTATTTGTGGAGGCCGTGCACTTCCTGCATGTACGAGAGGACGGGGGCCGCGGGACTTCATTTCCTTATAACGAGCCCGTTTCTGTTGGCGCTCGTCTTCTGCATTTGGTTGCCATGGAGCAAGGTGCTTCTTGCTCTTCTGCCCCTACTATGCATGCCCTGCGCCTCCTTGTCAATGAGGCTGTTGCAGCTGCTTTAAGGGCTAGGGAGGCGGAAGGACCTCCTGCTAAGGGGCCTTGCCCTGTTACCTTGCCTGATGTTGTGGACCCCGAGGAGGAGGATTGTGTGCGTGGTCATTTTGTCCAGGGAGCGGAGCTCTCTGATTTGTTTTGGCCCTGTCAGGGGCAATCTGGGTTTTACTCCTCCTGCGCTGGATGTCCTGGAGGATGACTTTTTCACGCAATATCATCAGCCTGATCCTGACTCTATGCCCCTGCACGGCGCAGTGCGCAAAGTACTTACCCATGAGTTGCGGGATGTTGACAAATCCGTTTTCCCTCGCTTTTTGAGTAAGTGTTATCCTTTTGAGGGTTTTTCTGCTGAGTTCCCTCAGTCGGTCAAAGTTGACAATTTGATGGCTGGCCTTTCCACGCAGGGCATGGTTCTGTCTGATGATGCCCTTCCTTCTGACGCTGTCGATAAGAAGGTGGAGGGGGCTGTGAAGCATTCATACACCGCTTCCAACTTTGCTGTCCGGGCTACGACCTACTCCAACTATATGGTCCAGTCCCTATTGAAGGATTTCCAGGTCCTGGCTCTTCTGTTGCAGGAGGGGGAGGATGCCTCCTCTCTCTTGGCTCTCATGGAACTGCAGGTGCGATACCTCTCTGACATTTCCTTTAATAATTTGTGTGCGGCGGCTGCTTCTGGGGCTTCCATTGCTGCTCGTCGTCATATCTGGATGAGGTCTTGGAAGGCGGAGTTCTGTCCTGCTTAAGTTGACGTTGGTCGGTTCCAAGGTGTTTGGGGCCCAGCTGGAGGACTTGGTCAAGCAGTCGGCTGAGAATCGTAAGCTTGTGGCTCCTGTTCGCCCTCCTTCTCGAGGGGCGTGGGTTTGGTTATCGCCGTGCTTTTAGCTTTCCTTCTGCCCGGGGTGCTCAGCAGCCCTTTCGAGGCAGGGGTCGTGGCCGGGGGGCCCTGGTGGTGCCAAGTCCCGGGTCCAATCCAGTGATTCTGCCCCCGCTCCTTCTCCACAGCAATGACTATCTGCCTTTTCCGGTTGGTGGTCGCCTTCGCTTCTTTTGTTATCGCTGGCTGAGTCTTCCCGATGCCTGGGCGTTCCAGACGGTGTCCTCCGGTTACTGGATCGAGTTTTCCTCTCCTCCCCCTCCGGTGTTCCGGGAGACTCCTCTGCCGCGTCATCCTCTGAGGCGGACGGCCTTGCTGGAGGGCATCAGTCTTCTCTTGGAGAAGGCTGCTATTGTGGAGGTCCCTCCTCTGGAGAGGGGACTAGGTTGTTATTCCATCCTCTTTCTAGTCTCCAAAAAGAATATGACGGACTTGCGCCCTGTGTTGGATCTCAAGAGGGTCAATCTCTACATGCCTGCCTCTCAGGACTACAACGCCCTTATTCCTGTGTCTCCGGGGATTCGGGCTGCTCTTCAGTGGTGGCTGTCCCCTCGGAATCTCTCCCGGGGTTTCGACCTTCTTCCTCCTTCGGCCGTGGTGGTGTTGTCGACCGATGGCAGTGCCGTGGGATGAGGTGCGGTTCTGGGGGTTTCCAAGGCTCAGGGCCGGTGGTCCCGGTTCGAGGCTCTCCAGTCATCGAACCGGAGGGAATTGAGGGATCACTGACAAAATATCGAAGGTCAAAATATCGTGTTCCCAAAATATCGGGACATAAATATCGATGTCAAAAATATCGACATCCTATCTACATCATGGTAAGTACTAAAATAGAAAAAATATAGTTGTTAAAAATATCGAAGTTAAAAATATCGTTTTTTTTAAAAGTATAAAAAATGTAAAATAAATTAAATAATACATATAACTTTAAAAAAATATTTAGAATTATTATAAAACGTTAACAATTATAAGTAATAAATGTAATATAAAAATAAATTAAACACATATATAAAATGTAATATACATATTTACTTAATAATAATTAATAAATAATTATTTTAATAAATTATAAAATGTTAGAAATATATTAAAAATTATAAGCACACATATATATTCATACACCTGTAACATTAAAAATAAAAAAATAAAAATATTATACATTAAATTATTAAAATATTTATTAGTTATTAAAACTACATTTTACACTACATTAAGTGTAACAGTAGGGAAAATGTTGGATAGCGTAGACGTAAAAATTACTATTCCCACTCCAGCGACTGCAACAGTAGGGAAAGTGTTGGATAGCGTAGCGGTAAACATTACTATTCCCACTCCAGGGAGTGCAACAGTAGGGAAAGTGTTGGATAGCGGAGGGGAATAATTTGCTATTCCCACTCCAGCAAGTGTAACAGTAGAAAAAATGTTGGATAGCAGAGGGATAAAAATTACTATTCCCACTCCAACAAGTGCAACAGTAGGGAAAGTGTTAGATAGCAGAGAGGAATAATTTACTATTCCCACTCCAATAAGTGCAACAGTAGGGAAAGTGTTGGATAGCGTAGAGAATAAAATTAATATTCCCATGCCAGGGAGTGCAACAGTAGGGAAAGTGTTGGATAGCGTAGGGGTAAAAATTACTATTCCCACTCCAGCAAGTGCAACAGTAGGGAAAGTGTTGGTTAGCGAAGTGGAAAAAATTACTATTCCCACTCCAGCAAGTGCAACAGTAGGGAAAGTATTGGATAGCGGAGGGGTAAAAATTACTATTCCCACTCCAAGGAGTGCAACAGTAGGGAAAGTGTTGGATACCGGAGAGGTAAAAATTACTATTCCCACTCCAACGAGTGCAACAGTAGGGAAAGTGTTGGATAGCGGAGGGGAATAATTTACTATTCCCACTCCAATGAAGGCAACACTAGGGAAAGTGTTGGATAGCGGAGGGGAATAATTTACTATTCCCACTCCAGCAAGTGCAACAGTAGGGAAAGTGTAGGATAGGGGATAAAATTACTATTCCCACTCCAGGGAGTGCAACAGTAGGGAAAGTGTTGGATAGCGTAGAGAATAAAATTAATATTCCCATGCCAGGGAGTGCAACAGTAGGGAAAGTGTTGGATAGCGTAGGGGTAAAAATTACTATTCCCACTCCAGCAAGTGCAACAGTAGGGAAAGTGTTGGTTAGCGAAGTGGAAAAAATTACTATTCCCACTCCAGCAAGTGCAACAGTAGGGAAAGTATTGGATAGCGGAGGGGTAAAAATTACTATTCCCACTCCAAGGAGTGCAACAGTAGGGAAAGTGTTGGATACCGGAGAGGTAAAAATTACTATTCCCACTCCAACGAGTGCAACAGTAGGGAAAGTGTTGGATAGCGATGGGGAATAATTTACTATTCCCACTCCAATGAAGGCAACACTAGGGAAAGTGTTGGATAGCGGAGGGGAATAATTTACTATTCCCACTCCAGCAAGTGCAACAGTAGGGAAAGTGTAGGATAGGGGAGGGGATAAAATTACTATTCCCACTCCAGGGAGTGCAACATTAGGGAAAGTGTTGGATAGTGAAGGGAAATAATTTACTATTCCCACTCCAACAAGTGCAACAGTAGTGAAAGTGTTGGATAGCGGAGGGGATAAAACCAAACATTACAGCTATTGAACCTAAATCCCCTAACAAAATAAAAATAAAACCATTACGAAAAATATTTATCAATTAATAAATAAATATTAATGATCAACTAATGTTTAATTTATTTAAACTAAATTACTTTCCACCCTCTACCCCAATAAACACCAAAACACACACTTAATTTTTTTGACACAATTTCCTTTACTAATTTTACATAAATAAATTAATAACAATTAACATCAAATCATAAATTATTATTTTTTTTTAAATTTCCCAAAATTTACAACTATAAACCCCACAACTCAGACATCAAAATTATTCGACAATTAACATATTTAATTTTAATTAATTAATTAGCATTAATTAACAAATAATTAATTAAATATAAATAATTTACCTCCCACCATAATCCCCTATAAATGACACCACCAATGTTGAAAAACATGACACAATTAACATAATTAATTAACAATTAATTAATAACAATTAACAAGCAAAAAATTTTTTATAAAAAATTAATTCACACAATTAACAATATAAAATAACAACAAAATGTTATAATAAAAATATAAAAAAATGTATTAAAATTAAATTACTTCCCACTCTACTCCCCTATCAACTCACAACCCGCTCCTAAAATAATGACACCATTAACATATTTACCAATTAATTAATGATTAACAACCAATTAATAAACAATTAATAAATTTATTACCACAATTAACAATAATAAATATTAAATACATAAATATTAATTAATTAAAAATATTAATTAATTATAATTAAATTACTTCCCACCCTACTCCCCTATGAACCCACAACCCGCTCCTAAAAAAATGACACAATTAACATATTTACCAATTAATTAATAATGATTAACAAACAATTAATAAATAGTTAATAATAAATTAATTACCACAATTAACAATAATAAATATTAAACAATAAATATTAATTAATAAAAAATATTAATGAATTAATTATAATTAAATTACTTCCCACCCTACTCCCCTATCAACCCACAACCCGCTCCTAAAAAATGACACAATTAACATAATTACCAATTAATTAATAATAATTAACAACCAATTAATAAATAATTACTTATAAATTAATTAGCACAATTAATAATAAAAAATATTAAATGCATAAATATCAATTTATAAAAAATATTAATTAATTAATTATGATTAAATTACTTCCCATCCTATTCCCCTATAAACCCACAACCCGCTGTGGAACTAAAACGCAAAATTTACTTAAAATAAAATTAATAACTGCTAAAAATGTAATACATATATTAAAAAACAAATACAATACTAAGACAAAAAAATAGAACACATACATTTAAACTACATACTAAAATACCTAACACTAACTAAAAAAACGATATTTTTAACTATATTTTTGCAAACGATATTAATGACTTCGATATTGTTAAAAACGATATTACTTACCTTAGACTCGATATTCTTTACAACGATATTCTGACAGTCGATATTTTTGTATACCGATATTCTGTACTCGATATTAGTGCAGGTCGAAATAAAAGACTCGATATTCTATCTGTGTACCGGAATTGAGGGCGGTTTGGTTGGCCCTTCTGTGGCTTGCTCCCCTCCTTCTGGGCCCTGCTGTTTCTGTTCAGACCGACAACCAGGTTGTTCGTGCTTATGTGAATCGGCAGGGGGGTATGTGCCGGTCTCTGTTTCTCCTTTCCAGGAGGACCGGTCTTTGGGCCGAGTGGAATCTCCTTTCTCTGACGGCTGTCTATCTTCCGGGAGGGAGAATGGGCCTGCGGAGTCGTTGAGCCGGGTGTTTCCTTCCTCGGTGACCATGTGTCTATCCCCTCTTCTGTTCAGTTGGATTCTCTCCCGTTTCGACCTTCCTTGGCTGGATCTCTTTGCCTCGGAGGACTCTGCCCATCTTCCTCATTTTTGCAGCCTTGTTCCGTCTTCGCTGGCCCGGGCGATCGATGCTTTCTCCATTCCGTGGTGGGACTGTTTGCCTTCCCGCCCTTTGCCTTGATTCCCAGAGTCCTCCGGAAGATTCGGGTGGATTGGGCAGAGGTCCTTCTGGTTGTGCCGGAGTGGTCCTGGTGACCTTGGTTTCCCCTTCTTCTGGACTTGTCGGTATGCCCCCATTAGCAGTTTCCCCTGTGTCCCTCTCCACTGCGTGCTCCTCTTCTCAGCATGTCCTCTCTGCATCGCCTCCGGCTGCGGGTTTGGCACTTGAAAGGTTAGGTTTGTTGGGCATGGGTTGTTCTCTTGAGGTGACCCAGAGCATCTAATTGTCTCGCAGGCCCTCCACCCTGAAATCTAATGGCCGTCATTAAAAGCACTTTACCTCCTGGTGCCTGGAGAAGGGTCTGTCTTCCTCCTCCTGTGCTGGTGTGCGGGCACTGGACTTTTTGCGTGATGGCTTTTTCTTGGGTCTGGCTGTCTCCACTCTCCTTGCTCAGTGGGCTGCCATTCTTGCCTTTCGGGGTTCTTCTGTGGCTTCTGTCTTCCCCTTGGTGGATCGCATTTTGCGGAGCTTTTTGATACAGCTTCCTGTTTCACGCTCTCCTGTCCCGGCCTGGGATCTTCCCTTGGTCCTGCAGGCTTTGACTGGTCCCTCTTTTGAGCCTTTGCTGTGTGTTGACCTTAAGTTTCTTTCGGCAAAGGTTCTTTTTTTGGTGGCCCTTTCTTCCGGGCAGCGGGTTGGTGAGCTTGGTGCTTTGCTGGCTTCCCTCCCATTTTGCGCTTTTGCTCTGACAAAGTGATTCTGCGTCCTAGTCAGTTTTTTCTGCCCAATGTTTTGTCTTCTTTCCACTGACAGGAGGATATTGTCCTTCCTGTTTTTTTCCCCACGACACATCCTCCCCTGAGGAGGATGTTCTGCATTCTTTGGTTGTGTTGAGGGCTCTCCACATCTATCTGGATCGCACCAGTGCTTTTCGGAAGGTGGACTCCTTATTTGTTACGTACAGTCTCTCTGGGAAGGGTCTTCGCCCTTCCTTGTCCACTTTTACTCGTTGGGTGAAGTGTGCTGTTATTTTGGCTTATGAGTCTGCTCATTGTCCTCTCCCTTCTTCTGTCCAGGGTAGGTCCATCCGGGGTGTCTCCACCTCCTGGGCCATGTTTAAGGGGTGCCTCCTTGCGTGACATTTGTAATGCTGCCACGTGGGCCTCTCCCCATACCTTTGTTTCCCTTTACCATCTTCAGCTGGGGATGGCGGCCTCGGCTGCCTTTGGCGCTCATGTTTTGTCTGCTGTACATGGTTTGTGATTTGTACTGCTTTCCTTGTTTTTTAAATGGACCTGTTCTATGATGCATTTCCTGGTCTTTTACTTACAATCACCGTGCGCTTGGTTATGGGCTCACTCTTAAGGAATGGGACAGGAAGACGGACGAGGAGGTAATGCCCGGTTACTCACCGGTAATATTCATTACTCCGAGTCCTGGTCTTCCCGTTCCATTCCTGAGCCCTTCCATCCCTCCCTGTTTTTGTTTTCAGGTGATTGTTTTGTGTTTGGTTTTCTTCTTTGGGTTTCTTTGGTATTTTCAGGATGTATTCATGACGCACTTCCCCTTTATGCACACTGACTAGGTGGCGCCATATTGGGGGAAGTGTTAAAGCTCTGTTAGGTATAGGGTTTCTGTGAATTAGACGAGCTGCTCACTGTTAAGGAATGGAACGGGAAGACCAGGACTCGGAGTAATGAATATTACCGGTGAGTAACCGGGCATGACTTTACAAGTTCAATATTTAGCAGCCCAAAAAATGCTGCTTTCTTATTTTGATTTAAGCTATGATAATAAATATAGGTACAATTTAAAGCATGTTTATTGTATTTCCCTATCTAGTGTTTTTCTGCTAGTGCGCCTGTTGTTTTTTCTCATCCAACAGGGCTCAGAAACAGCGTCAAAGAAATGTTTTAATGAGCAGAAGCGGAGCTGTTTTCATTTAACACATTTCAGAGCAGACTTCCCCCACCCTATATCTCCATCGGCTTCCCCACCCCTTTTGAGCAGAAAGACACAATATGCACACTGCCTTTTGACTTGAGCAGCAAAGTTGTGTAGTTTCCAGAAACTTGCATTAGTGCAATAATTTCCCAGTGCTAACATAAACAGGACTGCAAGACCCGTTTTTATTTTATATGTAATGCGCTGCCCATAGTTCCTCTGAGGCTAGGGGTTCTAAGGGCCGTCCCAGGGGTAGCAATGGGTAGCAGATGCAACCCCTGGCAATCCCTAAATGACGTCCATGGCTAGGCGTTACTTCTGATAGAGCATCCTCCAAATTGTGCAACAGGGCTACACCCTCCCATTTCTTCCTACTCCGTCGTACCTTCCACCTCCCTCACAGTGGCTTGCAGAGGACCACGTGTCCATTTTGCAGCAGGAAGTGCAGGTCCTTATAGCCACAGGGGCCATAAATAGGCTTCCGGACTTGGAAGCTGGAACTGGCTGTTGCTTCTGTTACTTTTTTGTGGTGCCAAAGAAGGTCAGAGGCCTTTCTCCTATTTTGGATCTTCACCCTCTCAATACCTTTCTACGAAAGGACAAGTTCAAGATGCTCATATTGGCCACAAGTTCAAGATGCTCATATTGGCCCAGGTCCTGTCTGCCCTGGATCGTGGAGACTGAATGGTAGCATTCGACCCTCAGGATGCTTATATCGACATTCCAGTCTGGCAGGCCCACAGGCATTATCTGCGGTTCACAGTGGGCCAGGAAACCCTTCAGTTTGCAGTGCTTCCTTTTAGCCTCACCAGTGCCCCTCGGGTGTTCATGAAAGTAAAAGTAAAGCAGTGGTCCAGCACAACTTTGGGGTTCAGGTGTTCCAGTCTTCCCTTAACTCAACAACTAGCTGTTAAAGGCATACTCTCCCAAGAAAGTTGCAGACCACCTCCAGATGGCGGCAAACTTTCTAACATCGTTAGGGTTCACTATCAGCATGTCAGATTCACACCAGACTCCTTCATAGACGTTTACGTTCATTGGAGCCATCCTGGATGCAATGCAGTTTTGTGTCTTTTCTCCAGAGCGGAGAGTCTAAAAAATTGGGGCAACTATCCCAATGTTTCAGTCTCTGTCCCGGATTTCAGTGAGGATGACTCTGAGGCTACTGGGACTGTTGGCTTCCTGTATCCTGTTGCTCAAACATATAAGTGGCGCATGAGAGCTCTCTATAAGGATCTGAAGTCCCAGTGGGTGCAGCACCAGGGTAACCTATCAAATTCCATCAAGATCTGTAGTGGTGGCTGCTTGACCACAACTTGGCTAGTGGCAGACCCCTCTCCTTAGCTCACTTAGAGCTACCAGTGGTGACTCACTCATCGCTGCTGGGTTGAGGAGGCCATCTGGTAGAGGTAGAGATTAGAGACTATGGTTGCCAGTGGAAAGCTGATGCCACATCAATCGGTTAGAGTTGAGAGTGATCTCTAAAAGCCAAGGTGGACAAACTCAGCTACCGCCGCTTTGCAGATGATGAACTCCAACTATATTTGGAGGTGGTAGATGGTGTCTTCCAGCAACGTGGAGAACCCTGATAGATCTTTGTGCCACTGCTGAGAACACACAATGTCAACACTTTTGCACGCTGGAGTTGCCAAGAAGGCTCTCTCCTGGAGTCGCAGTCCACCTAGAGTGGAGCTTGGGACTCCTATATGCCTTTCCGCCCCTGCCACTCCTGGCTCAAGTTCTCAAAAAGATCAGGGTCAACTGGGCCTAAGTCATCCTAGTGGTTCCAGACTGGGCCAGTAATGTGTGGTACCAAAAATTCCGCCAGATGCGTCTATTACAGGCCAAAATGTCAATCTTGCGCTGGGCACTGTTAAAAGTAATTTCTTGTCTCTTTCAGCTTTTTTACCGTTACTGGATTAACCTTCTTTGTTCAATTCACCTGCTTTTTTTTTTTTTAAACTTGTTTGTATTGACATTTTCAAAGAAGACATAGGGTCACAATAATGTAATTCCCCGCGTGGGGGTAGCAGTGGTGTAAGGTTACATCATTGATCCTGTTCAAATTTCAGTCCCCCGGAAACGTCGGCATGATGGCTATCCTGTAAACAGAGCCAGTATATTCCGGAGGGTAAATGCAAAGTAGGTGTGTGCCTACCTTATGTCGATGGGTTGCCTTCGTGTCTGGGGAAAGTGTCCCTGTAACTGGGGGTTAACGAAAGAAAGGGGTGAAGGATGGGCCAGGCGTGCAGAGATGAGGTCGGGCATCTAAGGGATGGCAGCAGTCGGGCTCCGGGGCAGAGTGCTGTCTGGAGCTCCACCACAGAAGTGGGTGCAGTAGAGGATACGGTCTGCGCAGGGGTATCAGCGGGGTATTCAGTGCAAGAGCCTGCTGCGTGTACAAGGCAAGGGGAGAGCCCTCCGGATGACACAGGTCAGGTGGGCCAGCTGAGGCAGGATAGGGAGCTCCTGGGCCACCTTAGGAGGCAAGGGGGTAGTCGGTGTGTGACAATGGGCTGGCGTAACTGATCTAGTAGAGTGTCCCAGGCTGTGGAGATGGGGATTCTGCGAAGTCGGCTAGCCTCTTCATAGCGAAGGGCCTCTCCCTCAGCCCTCCCTCATTTGCACACTACCCGGTGCCATGCCGCCTCCCTCCAATGCATGGTTAAAGTCCTTTTAGCCAACAGGAGGGCCATACTGGCAAAACGGGTAAATACTCTTTGGCGTTTCCTGCGCTTGAATATGCCTATGGTGCAGGCTTCCCATGAGTAGATGTTGGGCTGCTCTGTGATGTCTTGTAGGGTTGTGTGTATGGAGAGCCAATAGGTAGAGAGGGAAGGGCAAGACCAGAGCATATGGTGCAGATCAGCTGAGGCATTGGGGGTTTGCAGGTGCACGTGAGGGAAGTTGCGATTGAGTTAGTCGGGGTGAGATAGTCCTAGCTTAGGATGAAAAATGTTATGTTTTTAAACCGCACATTCCGAGAGACCCTCTGAGGGAACTCCAGGGCCTGTTCTCACTCCTTGTCATGTAGCACCCTCCCAATATCATCTTCCCACCTGCTGCGCAGCTCTGTCAGTAGGAACCCTGTGTGCTCCCTGATCGCTCTTTAGGTCCAGGTGATGAGATGTCGCCCTGCCCCCATATGGAGTGGTGTTTGTAGAACAGTATGGAGCGGGGTTTCCCTGACATGTCTTGCCTAGGTTCTGCTCTGCCAGCCAGGGGGATAACCACTGCAGCTGTGCTGCCAGATAGCAGGCCTCGAAGGAGGGGGCGCCCAATCCGGCCTTGTCCACCGGCAACTGCAGGTTTGCCAGAGCTATGCGATGACGCTTGTCGCTCCTTATAAACTCTCTCAGGAGGATGTCCAGCTCACAAAAAAAGGATCGGGGAGGGGCGAGGGAAAGGTGTGTGAAATAATCTTGGAGTTGGGGGAGAACGATCAGCTTCGAAAGGGCAATTCTCTCCATCACAGCTAGGGGAAGCTGTTTCCAGACACGCACCCTCGGTTTTCGGGAGGGCAGGGCTTTTCTCAAGTTACCATCTAATAAATCGACTGTAGAGTGACAGAGGTGCACCCCGACATACCGGACTTGGGCCCTCGCCAGCTGAGCGTGGAACCCCCAAGCAACACCTCCCCCGGGGGAGTGTTGGATAAACACTGGATTTGGCCCAGTTGATACGGAGTCCCGCAGAATGGGCAAATGCGACAGAAATGATTTTAAGGTTTGAATGTACGACACAAGGACAGAGAAGCAGATCATCCACGTACAGGGGCACAGCATGCACCTCATCGTCCAGAGGAGTTCCCCATTCCTGCCTCTCCCCAAGAAGGCGGATAGCAAGGGGCTCCATGCCCATCGCAAAGAGCAGGCGGGATAAGAAGCATCCCTGTCTAGTCCCCCTGCCCACCGAGAAGGATGGTGAGATAAGTCGCCCCAGGCGCAACCGGGATGTGGGTTTTGTGTAAAGTAGTTTTGTATATTTTAGGAGGCAGTTGCACACTCCCATACAGGCCAGTACTTGAAAGAGATAGTCCCAATTTAGCATGTTGAGCGCCTTTTCAAGGTCCAAAATCAGGCAGGCCATGTGGGTGAATCGTTTCAGAGCTTGGTCCTGCCCATAGAAGAGGCGCCTGATATGTTTGGATGTGCCATGGCCAGAAACGAAGCCGTTTTGGTCCGGGTCCATGATCTCTGGGAGAATTTGAGTTTAAGATCTTAAGAGTTGGCTCCCAGGATGGCAATCGGCCCATAGGAGGACAGACAGGCTGGATTCATTTTGGGCTTCGAGAGAGACCAGGAGGGACTCACGGAGAGATGGGGGCAATTCCCCATGTTTAGGGCTTCGTTATATAGCTCCGATAAGTGGGGTCTGAGGCTCGAGGTGGAGGTGGAGTAGTACCCAATGGAAAGGTGGCAGGCCGTTGAGGCCTGGGGTTTGTTTCTAGCCAGGGCTCAGATGGCTTGTTTCACGTCGGTGATCAAGATCGGTTTGTCCAAGCTTTGGCAGACCACCTCTGTGATGCAAGAAATGGAAGCCTTTCAGAAAGGCATCCACTGTGTCTTCAGCTGGGAGAAGAGGCATTTCGTATATGATGGAGTAGTATTTTGTGCTAGTACGCCTAAGAGCATGTTCCAGAAGGGCTCCTGATCTATGTTTGGGGCATTGATACTCCCCAGCAGAACCCGGGAGCCATACATTCGGCCCTCCACTAGCACAAACCGGCCCTCCTCATCTATGATAGTATTGGGAACTTGAAAGAGAACTCCTGGGTGGATCCAGACCATGCCTCCCTCCCGGGAGTAGGCCAAGTAGACAGTGGCATGGATCACCCCCCTCCAGCACCTTCGCAACCACTGCAGTTCTAGAGCTGTGGTGTGGATCTCTTGGAGGAAGGCTATGTGCGCGTGCTGATGCTTACGGTAAGAGTATATTGTGTATCGATTTTGTGCCGTTTGCATGCCATGCACGTTCAGGGTGAGGAATCTAGTGAGCGCCGGTTGGGAGATGTTAGGTTTCGTGGGTGATGTTGGTCCCTGTCACGCGTGGCGTGGGCCCGCTCCCTCTGCCCCGTGTCACCGCCCCCTTTCTCCTGAGGGAGCGGGGCATTTCTTCCTGGTCCCTGTGTGGTGGGAAGAAAACAGGTAATGTAATAGGTGTGAACAAGAACTGTGGGAGCCTACTGCAAATGGTGGTACACCCAAACGATGCAGCACAGTTTACCATCAAAAGTGGAGGGGTTGTGGCTGCGAGAGTGCAGGTGATGCCCACTAGCTAGGTTGTCCAGGTTGATCTCATCTTTGTAGAGCTGGGCTCAGCCATAGGTGCCTACAGAGCCAGGCGAGAAAGGAGGGTAGATAAAAAAGGGGGTTGTGCGAGTTCTAATCTCCTGAGAGCAGGAGTCCAGAGTGACTCAGTTCCGGAGAGGTGGACAGCAAGAGGATTGAGGCTGAGTATGCAGGTCAGGGCAGCACATCCTTGGTGGCTGCAGCGGCCTAATGGCATTGGGGTTCATATCATGTTATCTGCTGTCTGTGAGGTCACCAATGGAGGGGCTTTGGAGTCCTGATGGGAGCCGTCTGAGGTGTCGGAGTTCTTGTCTGTGGTGAAGATGTGTGGTCCCCCTCTCTATCTGTAGTCGCTTCTCCGTCGGTGAGGATGCCGCTGCCTGGAGACCCCGTGCCTGTCCTCAATGATCTCCTCCAGAGATAGGGTCTTTGTAGGTGGGATGCCATGGAGGTGGGACCCTGCCGCGGCCAGTTTCTCCTCTTGCGTCTTGGCTGTGTAGAACAGGGAGCCACCACCGCCGAGCTTGTATGTGTTTCAGTGTGGGGATTGTTGGCACAGTCCCAGGTCTCCGCAAGACCAGAGAATAAGAGGGAGGGTCCCTTGAGGAGGATCTTCAGATGGGCCGGGAATAGCAGGAAGTACTGGATGCCCATCTGTGGGAAATTAGGATCTGCTAATATGATTACCCCCACTTTTTGCTTGATGTTATGCTGTTTCTGACTAGTCTGACTAGGATCCTGCTAATCAGGACCCCAGTCTCTGTGTTTATTGGTTTGGTAAGTACTTAGGTACATCCCAGATTGGACACTGGTGTAACCTTATCAGTCCCTAGTATATGGTACTAAGGTACCCAGGGCATAGGTACACCAGGGGTCCCCCATGGGCTGAAGCATGTATTATGCCACCCATGGGAGACCACTCAATTTGTAACTACAGGCCTGCCATTGCAGCCTGTGTACGCTGGTGCTAGCACCACTTACGAAAGATATAGGTTTACCTATATCTAAGGTCACTGCACTTAAAACCTATAAGTCACCCCTAAAGCAGGCCTTTCAGTCCTGAAGGCAGGGTGCTCGGTTCTAAGTGTGAGGGTGCCCCTGCATGAGCAGGACACCCCTACAGCCTACGGAACCCATTCTCCCGGGTTGTAAGTGAGACAGCCATATAACATATAGAGGGGCACCGCGTCATTACGCGGTGACCATCTCGAAACTGGCTGTAACGAATCCTATCATGTTTGGTATTAAACATGTTGGAATCATACTCCCACACCGTAAACAGTGTGGGAGGTATGATTCCATGCACCGTAAAGCTCATTTGGGAGGCCCTCGGTGCCGCCGGTACCAGTCTTCCAGACCTGGACAGCAAACTAGGGCTGCTTCCGGTCAGAGTCATGTTTCTGCCCTCCTGCTGCTGAGCCAAGCTCAGGCAGGGGAAGGCAGAACAATAGGTATCCTGTCACAGGGAGGTGTGACCACCTCCCAGACAGGGTTTAGTGCATTGGGGAAGGGTTGGGGCATGTGCCAGCACCACATAGTCTGCGTGCAGGGCACACTTGGTGCTCTCCATGCATAGTCCAGTTCAAACCAGTTCAGGGAGCCATTGGCTCCCACTCTGGTGCAAAACTGGACAAAGGACAGGGGAGTATCCTCCCCCTTGTCCAGCCCCTCCTTAGTGAGGGACCCCTGAATCGTCCCAACCCTTTCCTTGGGGTACTTAAGGGCTTGCCTGAGGGTGAGTCCCTAGATACGTCGTGGGACAAGATTAATTTCAGACACCACTTCTTCTTCAACCGTCTGGGCACTCTGGACTTCGCTGGACTTCGCTCTGGGCATCAAGGCTGCAACTGAGAAGACTCCTGCTGCTCCTGATTTCCTTACCCTGCTCGTCTGTGCCTGTGCACCATACAGGAACCTTCTAAGGCCTGTGGGCATCCAGGACACCTGAAGGAATCTCCCTTGAAGTGAAGGAGTCACTTCCCTGCATCTGCAGGCACCTCAACTAAGCTGACCGGTCTGCTGATCCTGGGCTCCCACAGACTCCGAAAGGCTCAGCAACACAGATGGTGGTTCTTCTCACCCCTCGAGGCCTGCCCTGTCCTCTCACTAAGTTTGAGGCCAGCATCCCTTGTCGGAGCCGCAGGAACCGAACCCCTGTGCACAGTGTTGACTTGCCGTTGCAAAGGCTGGTTGGCTTACTTCCACCAAGATCTTTGGGCTCCTAGTAGCCCCAACCTCTAGCATCTCCAGTGACCAAGATCTTCGTCCTCACCACATCACTTGCACCGTGGGCCTGCATCTTTGGTGAGCTGCTCGAGGTCCTCTCGCGACTCCAGTGCCTCTGGCCTGTGGGTCCTCTTGATGGTCATCTTTGAATTGTTTGGCACCCCTCATTGCTTGGGGCCTGCCCTGACTCCCTTGCTTGTGGTGAGTCTCCTGGACTTTGCTCGTCCCGATATCGCACCTTCTTCAACTTCCACATTGGTTGCAGTTGCCAAGGCTTGTTGGTGCTCCCACCGGACACCGACCCCTCAACTCTCGACATCCGACATGGGACAGCTTATGTATAGCTCCTGGTCTTCCACAGCATCGCAGCTGCATTTTCAAGGTCACCATCAGCTCCTCTGCAACACTCGGCATCGGTGGGCATTCGTCTTCCGTGCCTCCTGGTCACTCCTGAGTGGCATAGACTCTGTCCCCTCTGCTTGCAGGTTCCTCACATCTTGAATCCACCTTTGGGCTCCACCGGACACTCTCACCTTCTCCAGCAGCGGCATCTTCCTGAAGTCCTCCATTGGGTTTGACGGCGGTTTCTGACTCTACTTCACACCTATGCACCCGTCTTCCTTGGGGCAGGTATCCTGGTTCCTAAGGTATCCACGGGTGGGGTGGCTCTCCAACCTTCTGATTTCCACGGGGTTTCTTCAGGGTCCAATGGGAAGGGTCCTTCTTCTTTAAAATTGCAACCGCGACTTGCCCATTGACTTGCATTGATCCCGCGGTCGTGTTCCCACTCTGCACACGGCCTCCGTGGGGCTCCTGGTTACTTACCTCAGGTGTTCCTTGGGTCCCCGGCACTTCTATGTCTTCTGGGTATGGTCTTGACTCGAGTCGTGGTTCGCATACCACTATTTTAGTATATGGTTTGGTCTCCCCCTGGTGAGCACTGTGTATTACGTGCTACTTACCTGTTTGTATTGAAAAGTATTGTGTGCATTGTGTATATCTCTGGCTAGGAGATATCTGTATGTGTTAGTGTCTTATAATAAATACCTATTTTTATAAATACACTGTGTGGTTCTTTTTCACTTAATCTACACCTATAAGATTATGTTCTGGTAAAACAAGCTGCTTTACAATCCTTCTGGACTAAGCCTGAAGGCTGCTCTCCACAGCTACTATTTAGAGAGCTTTCTATGGTTGTCTAAGACCACTAAAATCACCATAAGGGTTGTCTGGATTGGTGCAAGGTGCCCACCTACATAAGTGTACACCATATATCAAGCCAGCTTCTCACATTGGTGTGCAGCGGTTGGGATTCAAGCCTGCATTGTTTTACCAGATAATCTTGGTGTGGATTAATTGAAAAACCATCACTGATATTAGGCACATATAATACAGCTTAGAATAAGTAAGTTCTACTTAACTTAGGGTTGGGTCGTTAAGGGTCAAGCACAACCCTTTCTCCAACCTCAGAGAGTTTAGTTTCCACTAGGTTAGGAGAGGTGCAACACCTCACCACATCTAGAACCGTGTCTTTAGTTGGGGATATTGGTGTACCCCAGTCTGCTCAGTACAGTGGTCCAAAGTTCCAGGATCTAAGGACCCTGTGTAGTCTTAGAAAGATAAAGACAGGTGGCAATCCCACCATTATGCTGCTCTTAGAGCTGCTGCATAAGGATGATGGTCATCCTGTGAGGGCAGAAGAACAGGAAAATATGGGTGGGGATACTCCTGAAGAGGGAGCATCAGGAGCTCTTCCTGATGATCCCAATTCTGAGTAAGGGCAGGAGGAGTCAAATGAGTCCAACCTGCCAAACTCTGATCCCTCAGGGCATAGTGCAGATGGAACAGAGGAGACACCCTTTGTTCGTCCTGGGAGGGTCCAGAGTAGACTGAGGAGGTCTAGATCCTCCTCTAGGGAATCTAATGCTTCAGGACATTCTATAGGGACCTCCATATCTAGTAAGAGGGACAGCTCTTTTGACAGGGAGTACCAACTGCTTGAACTTGAGAAAGCAAGGCTTAGGCTCAGGAGAGATCAGCTGGCCCTTGACAAAGAGTCCCTAGAAGTCCAGAAAGCTAGGAAGAAATTGGGACTAGAGTCCCATGGTGGCAGCAACAGTGTCCCTAGAATCAGAGAAACTTCTTTTGACAATAGGAACCTGAGCAGGATAGTCTCTCCTTACCAGGAGGGGGATGATATCCATAAATGGATCACTGCTTTGGAGAGGGGCTGTAAAGTTCAGAGGGTCCCTCAAGAACAGTGGGCAGCTATCCTGTGGCTCTCCTTTGCTAACAAAGGTAGAGATAAGCTCCTTGCTGTTAGAGAAGAGGATGCTGACAATAACTCAGTACTGTAGAGTGCTCTCATAGATGGGTTTGGCTTAACCACTGAACAGTATAGGATTAAGTTCAGAGACACCCAGAAAGCACAGGCCCAGGACTGGGTGGATTTTGGAGAAAGTGCTATTAAGGCTCTGGAAGGCTGGATTCATGGAAGCAAGGTACAGGACTATGAGGGATTGTGCAATTTGATTATGAGGGAGCACATCCTTAATAACTGTCAGAATCAGCTTCTGCATCAGTACCTGGTGGACTCAGATCTGACTTCTCCCCAAGAATTGGGAAAGAAGGCAGATAAGTGGGTCAAAACCAGGGTTAAGCAGAAAAACCATGGTAATGGAGGTGACCAGAAGAAGCAAGATTCTTCCAAATCCCAGGATAAGGGTGGGGACAAGGGCAAAGATAAGAAAGAGTCTTCTCAAGGGCCCAAAGACCTGCGGTCTCAAAATTCCAAGAAAGGCAAAAAGAAACCTTGGTGCTACCTTTGTAAGGTGAAGACCCATTGGACAAGGGATGCTGATTGTCCAAATGCCAAGGAGACTACTACTACCACTGTCCCTAAGGCACCTGCTCCCCCTAGCACAAGTGCAAGTGGTAGGACAGCAACCAAGGAATTAGTGGGGTTAACCTTGGGTTCTGAGATGTGTTCTGACTTAGTCAGAACTCCAGCTCAGGCTGTTCTAGTCTGTGATGGTGGTATTGATCTTG
Organism: Calotriton arnoldi; assembly: GCA_963921515.1. NCBI lineage: Eukaryota > Metazoa > Chordata > Amphibia > Caudata > Salamandridae > Calotriton > Calotriton arnoldi. Next base: position 796,823 of record CAWUFW010000881.1, read on the forward strand.
CCACCTTACTAGTCAGTCCCACTAACTTGTGCAAGTACAGACAACAGCCTTTGATAAATGGAAAAGAGGCAATGACTTACAGGGACACAGGGGCCAGTGCCACTATGGCGACAGAGAAACTTGTGTCTCCTGATCAGATCATACTTAGACAAATGTACCAAGTAACCAACGCTAGCAATGTCAGGACTGCCTATTCCTTGGCAGTTGTGAACCTCAGCTGGGGAGGGGTAACTGGACCTAAGAAGGTTGTGGTATCTCCAGACCTACCTGTAGATTGTTTGTTGGGCAATGATCTAGAAACTTCATCCAGGGCTGAAGTGGAGTTCAGGACTCATGCAGAGATGATGGGCATATCTGCCAGTGTGTTTGCTGTCACCAGAGCTTAGGCAAAAACGGCTCACCACTGACAAAGCCCTGGATCCTGAAAAAATGGACCAGGTGATTCCCAAGAGAAGGAGCAGGAAGGGTAAGGTATTGCCCTCCTCACAAACTCTCAGTGAAGATCAGTCTCCTGAGGGAGTGGATCTTAGTCCCTGTGAAGGAACTGCCCCAGAGGAACTTGAGCCCGACCAGGCAGAGTTCTTGGGGGCAGGGGGGGCTTCCAGGGCAGATTTGCGTTTGGAGCAGCAGTCCTGTCCCTCTCTTGAACCCCTCAGACAGCAAGCTGCTGCTGAGGAAGTAGGGAATATCAGTGGGTCCCATAGGATCTATTGGGAAGATGGACTCTTGTACTCTGAGGGTAGAGACCCCAAGTGTGGTGCCACCAGGAGGTTGGTAATACCCCAGAAGTTCAGAGGTTCCATCCTCTCCCTGGCACATGATAATCCTCTGGCAGGACACTTAGGGCAAAGCAAGACTTGGGACAGGCTTGTCCCTCACTTTCACTGGCCCCATATGTCTGAAGACACAAAGGAGTTTTGACGCTCCTGTGCCACTTCCCAAGCCAGTGGTAAGTCAGGTGGCACGGCCAAGGCCCCCTTAATCCCACTCCCAGTGGTTGGGGTTCCCTTTGAGAGGGTAGAGATTGATATTGTTGGTCCCTTGACTCCTCCAACTGCATCTGGGCACAGTTATATACTAGTGGTGGTGTACCATGCCACTAGGTACTCAGAGGCCATTCCCCTTAGAACCACTACAGCTCCTGTAGTGGCCAGGACACTCCTGGGAATCTTTTCCAGAGTGGGCTTCCCTAAGGAGGTGGGCTGTATGAATGCAATGTGAGAGGAGGGCCCATGTTAGTGTCATGTGAGAGGAGTGCGTACAGAGTGAGAGGAGTGAGTGCAGGGGGGAGTGAGTGGTGTAAATGCAAGGTGAGTCGTGTGCCTGTGTGTGGTGCAGGGGGGGCGGTGAGAGTGAAGGGTGATCTGTGAGAATGACTGGTGAGTGCATGGTGAGAGGAGTTAGTGCAGAGTGAGTGGTGTGTCCCTATGAGTTCCGGCAGACTATTGTCTCTGTGTGCAGGCAGGATGAACAGAGTGCCTGTATGAATGCAGGCTGAAAGGTTTGTCCATGTGAGTGCACGGTGAGAGAAAGAAGTGCAGGGTGAGTTGTGTGACTCCAGGGTGAGTGCTGTGCTTGTTTGTGTGGTCTGAGTGCAGGGTGAGTGCTGTGCCCATGTGAGTAGAGGACGAGCTGTGTGAGTGACAGAAGTGCCTATGTGAGTGCACAGTGAGCAATGTGACACTGTGAGAGTAGAGTGAGAGGTGTGACTGCAGGGTGAGTGATGTGACATGAGTTTGGGAGCGGGTGAAAGTGCAGAGTGGGAGGAATGATTGCATCGTGAGTGATGTGTTTGTTTGAGTGAGATTGCAGAATGAGCTGTGAGAGTGTCAGGTGAGTGAAGTGTCACATGAGTGCAGGGTGAGAAGTGTGCTAGTGTAAGTGCAGGGTGAAAAGCATGAGTTCATGGCAGGGGGCTTATGTGCAGTGTGGTCGCTGTGAGTGCAGGGTCAGCGTTGTGCTCATGGGACCACAGGGTAAGTGGAGGGAGAACAGTGTGAGTGCAGGGTAACAGCGTGAATGCAGTGTGATCTCTGTGAGTGTAGGGTGAGTGGTGAAAGTGGCAAGTGAGTGGAGTCTCATGTGCGTGCAGGGTGAGTGGTATGCTTGTGTGAGTGCAGCGTAGGATAGGGGTGAATGGCACAAGTGCATGGTGAGCAGTATGACTGCAGTGTGATCGCTGTGAGTGCAGAGTGAGCGTGAAAGTGAAAGTGAAGGGTGAGCAGTGAGAATGAGGTGTGAATTGTCATAGGGTTTCAGATACAAGCTAAACTGTTACTATTATGGCAGCAATTAGGGATGGAGGGTGGAGGAAATAAATAATGTGCTGATCCTGCAACAAACTTTCAATCTCCTGATTTGGGTTGCCGACTGATCAGATTTCTACCAGCACCACAGGTATTTTGATGTTACAACATGTACAAGAATAAGCAAAATCAGATAAAGCTGTTTTTTGAGCACTTATCTGTGCATACTTTAAACAGCAAATATAAATAGAAAGCACTTTTAAATGCGTTCTAGGGCTGCATTAATGATCCATGACTAATAATTAAAGGAAACAAAGACAGAAAAGCCATGTTACACAAATGAATACATAGCATTTTATTTACAACCCAATTTAGTGTCAAGGCGAGGCCTTTGCAGACTCTTTATACAACAAACGCCTGTATTTTTCTTTTGGAAAGGTGGCATCTCTACTCCTGAGATGCCTTTTCACTAAATGCATTCTCCCACTGTGGCAATAAAAGTAAAATACAAATGTAAGGAATAGGCAGAGTGGGAACCCAGGGGGTACTGGAACGAGTGAAAAAAAAAAAAGAAACAAAGCCTTGTTAACCAGTTCACAAAAGGCATGTAAATGGTCTTTTAAAGACCTGTGAAACACTCGGGTATGGCTTGGGGAGGGGGGTGACTAAAGCCTTTTTAGCCCTATGGGCGTTGCGTGCCTGGTGCCTATATATATGTGCTAGGCTTGTAAATGTGTTCACACATATATATATATATATATATATATATATATATATATACACACACACATTTTTATACGGCTACGTTTACATAACATTAGGTATGTCAGGATCCCCACCTTGCGCCCCCTCCTCCCCACTCTGTCTTTCAGTTGGAAGCAGGCAGGGATATCCCCCTGTGCTGCCTGGCAGAAACCTATAAATTACTTCAATTATTTAAGATTTCCAAGGCGCCTATGAAAGGAGAGCATACCTTTCATTTCTGCTTCGGATGACCTGACCTTTGTCTACATTTAGGGGTCGCTACTACGACCCCTGGATTGCCCCTTGCGACCCCTGGCACAGGCATTGCGACCCCTGACAGAAGAGGCCGTTAGCCATGAACAACAGTGCTCACCTTTGGCAATGAAACAAAATGTTACCACCATTCTGAACTGGGGGGCCTGTTATGAGCTTTCTCTGCAGTGTGTTTTGAAGGGCTGTCATCAAACAGAAAGTAACAATTGCTACAAGTTAAGCGTGCTGGCAAAAAAGGGAGTCTAAATATCTGTCACTCTCAGGTGAGAGGGAGGGAAAGGAAGCCTTAATATTTGGTCAGGGACAGTTGAGAGACTAGAAGAGAGGAAGAGAATACACCACACAGACAGTTGAGAAATACCAGCAACAGGCATAAAGGAGACTACAGAGGCAAAGAGGAAAACACAGGTGAGAGATGTGACAAGCAGATAAATGAGAAAGACGCAGCTAAGAGAGAAAAAAATAGAGGAAGAGGCAGGCGTGACAAAAAGTCTAGAAAGAGAGGAGGCAGAGGGTGGATTTGTGAAAAGGATATAGCTGAGAGAAAGGGCTGATAGGTGAGAGAGGTGAGACAAAAAGTTCAAAAAGAGCAGGAGAGCAGGAAACATCAGTAAGATTACTAATAAAGAGAGACTGGTGTGAGAGAACTCAGAAAGAGACATAGAGGGAGCGAGAGGGAAGTACACAGGCTCGAAAGAAGAGCAGAAATGTGGGGAAACAGCGGAATGAACATCGATTAGAGGTTTTCAGGTGTTGCAGTTGTGAACATGGCTTCCTCTTTGCAACCCCTGGCGCTGCTTTTGTGAGACCCCTGGCCTCGTTAATGGCATGATCAGTGCCAAGAACAGAGGAATAATCACCCTCATGGATAGACATTCGCTGACAGCCAGCGAGGTAAGGTAAATGCTTTTAAATATATGTTGTGTCAGTGTGTGCGTCTGAGAGTTCATCTTATTAGATAGCGCATGTTTATGTGTGAGCGTGAGCGTATGTGTTAAAGTAAGAGTGAGTGAGTGAGTGACTGGTAGTGAGTGAGAATGAGTGAGACAGAGTCACTAAGTGAGTTAGAATGAGTGAAAATTAGTGAGGGAATTACTGGAATTGAGGGTGAGTTATTGAGAATGAATAGGCATGAGTGTGTAGACTGTTAGAGAGCGTGAGGCAGTTTTAATGGAAATAAATGTGAGTTCATGACAGTAAATGAAAGTAACTGAGTGAGAATGAATGCTTCATAGTGAGTGGGAAAAGTGTGAATAAATGAATGAGAGTAAGAATGCATGCAAGTGAGTTTGTGGGAGTGAGAAAGTATGAGTAAGAAGGAATGTGAGTGAGAATGAGTGCAAAAAATGAGAATGCTTGAGTTAGAGTGAGACAAAGTGAGACTGAGTGAGAAAGAATGAGTGAGTCCAAGAGAGTGTGTGATAATGTATGAGTATATCTGAATGAGAGTGACAGTGAATGAGTGAGTGAGTGAATGTAAGTGAGTATGAGAGAGAATGTGTTGTTATGCTTGTAAGTCTGCAGATGGCCCATTCTTGATTTATAGAGGCACTCCTGTCAAAATGCTTGTGGTATAATACTAGAGACAATTCTTAGCATGATACTGGGACTAACCTGCTAAACGCGGCATATAGGGACAGGCATGGAAAAATACTGTCGCTGGCATACTGGATTAAATTCTTGGCATAGGTTTCCAGTTGTAAAATGCTGGCACTGGCTAATAGTAATTCCTGGCTTAAGAAAGGACAACCATGGTATACTATGGGGAGGGCAATCATGACCAAATTCTGGTCCTAACATATAAGAGGTAATTTTTTTTATTAAGGGTCACCCATGTATATTGTCAGCACTAGTGGCAAAACTGTGGCACTGGCATATTGAATGTTGCTTTTTGTCTACAGGGGCATCAATGGCATATGGAAGGAAGGGGCACCCATGCCACCATGCTGGCTCTGGCATAATTAAGGCACTTTTGACACACAGCGGAACCTCATGGCACATTTTGGGGGGGAAATTGTGTCGGGTTTTATTGGCATTGCACATAATGAAAGGTCTTTAATATTTAATGAGTGCCCTTTCAGAGACTATGCCTGTTTAGCAAATGTAGCTCGTAATTCTGGTTCGAAATGCACTATTTCACCCAATTATGTTTCAGAATTTTCTAGGGCTGGGGATTACACCCTTGCATTCTCCTTAGAAAAAGTCCAGCTCAGGTACTTCATTCTCTTGCTACAATTCAGGGCAAGTATTATGCCTTACCACTTTCAAAGATCACCAGCCACCCCTGCAAGAACAGAAAGAAAACTGTCTGCTTTCTTTCTGCTGCTTTCTCTGGGACCAGGGCATGATATTTAGGTTTTGTAAAATATATCATTTCAGCGATGCAATGCACATTCTTCTAATTAAATAAAACAAATTAACTAAAAATCAAACACATTTTTTAACAAGTTGCTGCTTTGTTTCGTTATTGTTCATACGTGAACAATTATGTGTGTGAAAAAACCCTCGTCTCTGTGAGTTGCACATGACAGTGCTTTGCAAACGATCAGGAATCAGAATGTATTGACAATAAGGATTAACGTAGTTCATATTTAATACAATATGTATATCAATTTATACATGAGAACTTAAATATGAATACCTATCCAATTGTGGTATACATTAGGGTGAACCATAACACCATGGCTCTTTGTGTGTGGTATGAATAATTTTGGCTACCGGGATTGTTCAGTAGCACTATATTCTCTTCAGACACAATTTTTATATAATAAAAAGAGAAAGGAGTGAGGTTCCCTTGACATATCTATAAACATCCAAAAGGTCATGTGGCATCACTGCCAGTGAAAAGATAAAGGTCATGATGATGTAATTTCCTGTGATGTTATATAAGTCAAGGGTGTGTGAGGTCACTTCTGCCACCCCTGACGTTTTGGTGAATTGACGTCTATGGTGGTGAGACCCCGGGACAGTCCTCTGAAAACCGGGACTGTCCGGGGTAAATCCAGAACGTCTGGTCACCATACTCCCATTCAAATTAAAGAAGCGCAGGTATTCCGTACCTATGTAAAATACAGCTCTTTAGAGTATATGTTTGCTCTTGCGAAGTGCTGTAATCTCCCATTAATGTATTGCAGCAATCCTGAGAAGCGCGGGTGCTCTCCCTTTCAAATTAAAGAAGTGCAGGTACTTAGTACCAGACTATTACTGCCAATTTAAATCGCTGGCGCACACTAAGGTGAAGTGCTTCTTTGATAAAAAAAGAAATGCACCTTTTTAATGTTTGAACATATTCTAAAAGAACCACTTCTCCTAAAGTGTGAACCGGCTGCGCTAGGACCCGGCCGGGAGCATCCTCCCCTCGGGGTGGGGCGCCTCACCTGTGCGGGTCTGGTCACGTGCCACGGGCTGGGCCCGCGGTCAGCGCGTGGTATAGACAGGAGGAGGGGCGTGGCCTCTCAGAGGAGCAGCGGCTGCGACGAGGCAACAGCGGGTCTGAAGCCTCTGGGGACAGCGGGGGTGCACAGGAGTACCCCGAATACCGGACATACAAGAACCTATACTGGTCAAGCCGGAATCTGCACTTTTCATACGGGACACCTGAACGTGTTACCTGTATACAAGACACACCGCCGACAGTATTTCAAAGTGCCCCTGGCGCACGGGAGCCTGACCTGGGGATACTGAGACCTGTGGATATTGGGCCACCGTTTACAGGACACTGAGTGCTGACCTCTTCGTTCATTGGTGAGGCTGACCATCAGCGCTCCGAGGACTCCACACCAGGCGCTCTCTGAACTCTCGGCCAATGGGCGGACAGCACCGGCCCCTCCTGTGGGGCTTTGGGTTTCTTTGCTTCGTCCTTCAGGTAACGCGGAACAGATCCGGCCCCAGTTGGGCGCGTGAGCGGTACTTTTGTGATAATTCTTTCCATAAATACTTTTCCAAGGGTACCCTTACCCGACTGATCCATTGCGCTTCACTGACGGCTGATCAGACTTACTGTAAAATCTATCATTTTAATTTCAAAATGGAACTTTACCTGACTGGCCTAATCCTGTTGCATCTGCCTGGCTTGCCTACCTATGTTCATGCCTGAGGCATCTTCCCATCGTAGTCCGTGCCTAACGCTTCCCTCGTCTCCCCTGCCTGACTTTTGCCCACCTCATCGTCGCCCCTACGGCTACCTGGCATGTCACTACCATCGTCACCACGCAAGCCCCCGCTTTCCCTTTATCGCCTCTGCCTGGCTCAATCCCCCCCCCCCCCCCCCCTTCGTTTCTAGCGTGGCTCGCCCGGCCTGACTTTACTCTCTCGCCTAAACTGCTCCTAGATAGGCCTCATGCCTCAACTGTCCACTGTCATTCCTGCCTCACTCCCTTCCACCCCCAACCGACCTGTCTGGTCTTTACCCGACTGGCCCTCACAGCCATTTCTTGACACGTCCTGTCGCCCAAAAAGTAGTATTTTAGTCAGAAGATGGCCGCCCGGACAGGAAGTGGAAATAACACCCTGCTTGACCGCACCTGTAATGAAATGTTTCAAGTAGTGAATAGAATTGTCTTTACTCTCAAGAAACTCTTGCTTTTCAATGTTTTTCTGCTGTCCCTTTTGATCTCTTTTGTCATGAAGTCCTTCGACAGAGAGAGTTGCAATGTTTGAGTTGGATCTAGTATTCAGTAGTAATTTGTAGTAGTAATATCTCCTTTGTGTGTGACAAGATGTCACATAAGGTATTTTGTGGAGGTGTCTTCGCCTGAGTGCACCTTAGATTGAGCAGGTCCATTGATGTTTGTTTGATAGCTGTTTTTTGTGCATTTCTTTTCTTGGTTAGGTTGGACGAGGGCTTGGCGAGGGAACACTATGCAAACCAGGTTTCAAACCTGAGAATTACACCTTTGCGGTGAACAAGAGGGTGCTGGAGTTTGGTACTGTGCTGGGCAAAGGTAAGGAGCAATTGGATGTTTGTCCATTAGATGGCCAGTTTTGGTTATTGTAAATTGGTGCAGTCGGTATACCATTTGCTTTGGCTATATTGTGGGGGTGGATATCTATGGACCTACAACTCATAATTCAGTGTGGTGAATTAGCAGCTACAGTGCTTCGTCAGTGAACTGGGAAAGGAGGCGATCTTTCTTTCACCCCTTTCCTTCCAAACTGCTTAGGATACAACATCCACAACCATGGAAGAACCTAGGAGGCATCACGGTGTGTCTTGGTAGGAGAGCAGAGAATGGCCATTGGAATTAGCTGATTTTGCAGCAGTGGTATTTTCCACTTAATTATGGATTTACCCCATAATCCATCATCTTCTGCATAATCTGTAGATTTAAACAAACATGATGTTTCTAGCTCAAACGGATCAAAAGTTATTAAAACAAGCAACTCGTGTTGCTGCACAGTGAAAGACCCTCAAAGTTGACCGGTCATCTTTCTGTTGCTTATTGCTGTATTTAGGTGTCGGACTGGTACTAATGAGGGTGAAACGTTTTGCCCATAAAGTGTTAACATGTATAAAAATGACAAAATTGAGTTAATACTATCACAAATTGCAGCATATATTGCCTTTTCTTTCCGAATACTATGGTAAACCTTGCCACATCATTTTGTCCTCCCCTGCTGCATAATTCCAGTTTCCCTGAGAATCTGTTTGCTTCCCATTGGGCAGTTTATGCCCTGCGTCCAATCTTTATTGCGACCCCAACCAGAGCTCTAAAAGAAATGGCAAACTAATTTCTCCTTTTACAGAGCCTCCTGGGAGCTTTTTTGGAACACATAAGAACTCTGGCTGGGTATCTCCAATCTCACTCAACTGGCAGTTGCATCCAAACTTTGGCTGTTTCCCTCCTTTAGTAAACATCGAGGTTCTGCTGCTTTACTACTTCCGGCTTGTTGCCTGTGTCACAGCTACTAGTTATATTTCCCATTCCCACAGAGGTGGTTGCACAGGTTCAGTACATGATCATCTGTGTCACGTCTCCTGCTTTCCATTGATTCCAGCCTGCAAAATGCTGAACTGCCTCCTGCTGGCAGGCCCTGCACTTTACAAACTCTAAATGAGATGTGAAAGGGCACACCGATAACCTGTTCCCTCGGGCACATTCAGCTCTGTACAAAACAACCAAATAACTTGTGAGAGACCCAAAACATTTATTTGTTTGATGCACATATTTTGGCACAAAAATAAGATTTCTGAGATATTCCCAGACAATTTTTTACACAGCCAAAATCGTTTTCTATTCGACCCAGCTATATATTTTTGGTAAAAGATTTCTAACAGTCAAGCCTTTGATTTGAAGCTGTAACACTCTTAAAGCAAGCCTTTTAATTTCAAGCCTTACTGTTTTGTGGCTTTCGTTTGAAAAGGTAGAATGTGTACCACGCACAATGAATCATAGAGTAGCAGAACTGATTAACACTTGTAGGCCCATTCGCTTTTTCTAATTTTTTGCCTACTTATGATGTACATAAGGCCTGGTCAGCGAAAAAATGGAGTAAATCTGTTTCATAAGTTTACGCCTAAATGTGCCAGATGTTTTGGGTTTACAACATTCCCAAAGAGTGCTTTTAACATTTCTGAAAATTGCATTTCCGTGTGTACATTTGTAGTCACTTGTATTAAGCCTTCCGATTACCTGCTGATTTAGGTTTTTTTTTCAATGTGATCAGTTATTTTCTATCTGGAAATATGTGCGTACTTCTGGCTGTTTCTCGCTCTGATGAGAGAGGCACTTCTTTGTTAGTACTTAAATTAAATGTGCCGTTAGGGTAGGAGTAGCCATTGGACATCATCATAAAAATGTACAAAGTTCCAACTTGGTGGTAGTTGCTAAAATTCCAGATGTCTCTCTTCCTGTTTTGCCATGGGAGCACAATTTGTTTCCACGGTATTAACTGTCATTTGCGGATAAAGACGACACTATTTGTGTCAATTGTGTTAGATGCACACAATATATTGAGCCTTTATTTTTATTGCTTAATCAGACCCAGGTATTGAAGGTGCCTAGAAAATGATCTCTCTCCTAAAGGGGGCATGGAGAAGAGTGTCAAAATAGCAGACAAACTATAAATGAACTAAAGTCTTAGCCCGTGGGAGTATGCCGGACGTTCTATAACAAGGATGACTAGGCACAGTTTTAAGAGATGAAATTAAGGATATGAAATGTAGGAGGAATGTTCACATCTCAGATTGTGGCTACATGGGGAGCTCCTTCCCACCCCATCTTCAAAATGGATTGGTACTTTCCCATGTTAGATTTGTGCAAGTGGCAGCCAGCTTTAAACTCTGTACAAGGCCGGTGGAATTCTCTAATGCTGTTGAGTTAGATTTTACTAAGCTCTCCGCTAGAATGGAAAGAGTTAATGCCTTGTATAGTGAACATAGCTGTGCATGCCACAATACTAAACCATAAAGCGTGCATGTTCTAACTAGCTCTGCGTAGAAGGGTGTGAAATGTTTGACAGCCTCTCACAGCACTTTGGTTGACTGTGTAACACATGAGTTCTCGCAGACCTTTTTCCAGGGGCTAAAAAGTACGGTCTGTGGCATGACCGAGGGACGCATAGATTGGTTGGTGGGTGTAAGGAAGACGTAAGGGAAGAAAAGCATGTATGTACATGTTGTGGACAGTGAGTGGTGAAGTTATTTTAGACCCACAGTCTCTAGAAAAGACCTAGATTTGGCAGTTCTGTGTTGTGCTGTATCAGAGTCGGTATCCCTCCACCGTGCCCTGGGTTAAGCCTTCTGTGCCCTGGGTAAGCCTTCTGTGCTTGGTATTGCTACCTTTGGTGAATCAAGTGTACAAAGGAAGTAACTTGACTATTGAATTGGAATCAAATAGAATCTTGGGGCTCAGAACCCCCTTACGCCTTTAGTCCCTTAGAGGAGTGCTTACAAACAGGTTCAGTTACGATGGCAAGTGCTATAAAAAAATTCTTGTCAAAGGCCCCCGAACAAGATGCGCACTTCACTGAGGCGGGCAGACACAAACAGCCAACCTCCACTGCTAGACATTGAACCGTGGTAAAACTTTAGCCATGGCCAGGGGCGTAACAAAGGCCCCCGCGGTGCGGTGGGGGGGACTGAGCTCCAGGGGGCCCCTTCAGCCCAGTACCCTGTCAGCAGAGCTCTGAGTGTGGTCGGAGGGGGCCCCCTTCATGTACTGTGCAGGTGGGCCCCCTTAAGTTTCGTTACGCTACTGGCCATGGCACTAGGAGACTTGACTTTTAATCCTGGTTTTACCACTTTGCCAAAATATGCTGGTTGTGAACTGTGTATCTAAAATCTGGGCAGGTGGGTAGCATGAATGTTTAAGTTCATGTTTGTAACTGTCTCTCTTAATAAATGCCTCTCAGTGATATAATCCAATGTACTAAGCTGAAACGCTTCTGCGTGGTAATGAAATGCACCTTTTTTGAATTTGAAGAAACAGTATCATTTTTGTACATGTCAGTGCAAGATGTCTTTAAAAATGAAGGTTAACCTAAAGAGAAGTGGTGCAGGACACCTTTGTCCCTTCTTTTCCTTTACTTAAGTTAAACATGCTTACTCGGTCACTTAACTGTCCGCTCAATGCTGCTTTTCACCAGGGGGCTGCATGTGAAGGTCAGGAGGGTCACAAGCGGTCCTGGGCGTACTTTGAGTATCCCTGGTGTCAGGGCCAGCTTTAGGGTGGTGTGACCAGTGTGCCGCACTGGGCGCTGACCTGGAAGGGGGGCATTGACCTCGGGAGTGGCGGGGGCGCTGTGTTAGCAATAACTTACGATTTAAAAGCACCTGCTGTAGACTTCCTTGTGTGTCCAGCTTTCAGCAGCAATGAAAATGTCATGATATCTTTTGTGATTAATGTTGCAACCAGAGAGGGAGATAGGAGTTTTGTCTAGTGGCAGTTTTGACTCGCTAGGGGTTTATAAGCCTGCTGCAAAGAACAGATCTGTATTTAATGTGGATAGCTGAGTGGATTAGTAAAGCCAGCCTTTACCAGCGCTTTAAAGCAAATGAAATGTATTTGAGAGAGGGGCTATGGAGAGATGGGGGGCAGTTTTGACGGGCGGTCCGAGGAGGAGGTCATACGGGGGGCGTGCAAAAAAGATTCACACTGGCCGCCGCCAGCGCTAAAGCCAGCTGTGCCTTGTGTAAAAAATACACCAGCCACTTTCTTCTCTTGAGGCTCTTCTGTTGATTATTACATACCTGTTACAATTAGCTGGGCTAGTGTCAGTTTATATTCTTTGATGTGGTTATGAGGGAACTTTGTTTGGGTGGCATTTTTACGACTGCTTAGACGGGAAGTAACTGAATGAATTGTATATCGTTACTTTGCTGAACAAACGAGTGCTTCGTTGCCCATTGCTGACATCAAGCAAACAAGTTCTTCTACAAGGAAATCCAGCCTTATCTGGAGGTAGTGTGACATCCATGTCGGATAAAGGAATTCAACCTTGATGGGCCCAAGGCCTTAGGATGAATTTTTTGGGTAATTTCTTGAGTATTATGTTGTGAGACTGAAATATGATATCTGTAGTTACTCTAATGGGTGTCTTACTTCCTGTAATTTTGGCAAATGGAAGCAGAGTTTGTTGCAAGCAGGTATTTGCAGCCAGTCGGGTATGCCCAAACATAGTCTGTTGTTGGTGGGAAAGTGTAGTGACCTTGAATTGTTAGGAAAAACTCTGGTTCTGTAATTGCCTAGATATTTTTTTGCCTGTTACTCATGGCCGTGGGGCCTTTTTATAGTGTGTGCGACCAAGACACAGTATTTAAAAATTGACTTTGAAGGGGTCCCTAGTGAAACTTTTTTTTCATCTCATTAACTTTACAGGCAAAATCACTGATCTGTTTCTCAACAATGATGGTAAAACCCCCTAGGGTAATCCATTTCAGTGAATCAGTCCCTGTTTACCTTTCACCTTCTACTT